>JAOVVI020014886.1:0-11367 GCA_028571085.2 Nepenthes alata | reverse complement strand
CCAATAATAAGCTTGAAGATGTACCATATAAACCTGAAAAGTTGATCTAAGGAAGACAAATGGTAGAGGAGATTCAGAGCTGGAATTAGAGGCTAACCATTAAATAGAGTGCAAGCTCAGGGAACAATAAGTTGGAAAGCAACATGTAGAATTGTATAATGGCCATTGAAATTTTGCACATTAAGTTAATCCTCATGAATCCCTTTTATCTTTTAAAATTTTTTTCAAAGAAAAAGTATTACTACTCAAAAAGTTTATTTACCTCAGATATACAAACTTTTCTCAGACCATATTCAGGTCCAAAGTCAACTGTAGGTGCTTTTGAATTCTGCAAAAGAATTTTGAAAACAAAAAAATAGAATCATATAAATAAGGGTTGGAAGGAATTACCTCACTGATATTGTCATGGCAACACTGTAACATATTTTACTTCGGCACAAAATTCATTATTTTACATTTTAAAAAAGGGAAACAATGCTATTAGAAAGGATGCAAACAAAGAACTGGACTGCATGGTAGCAAGATCAAACCCAGAAATCTAACGCATCTTCTTAATGTTGCTATAACAAAATCATTCTTGGAACTTCAACTAACAATTAAAGCTTTTGGAGCATGGATGAACTATTGGTATTGATAGCAGCCATATCGGTATTGAACCTATCCGATAATAAGTATCGGACATATTAAAAGCAAAAATATTTATGTAAAACGCAACCCTGAAGAGATATTAATATATATCAGTTGATATTTATTTCGTATTGTGAAGTGGACTGTCTCCTTGACATGGTATCAAGGACTCTATGACCAAAAGGACTAGAGTTTGAATCATGAAATCGCTACTTCTCAAAATATGTTTCAACAAAAAAGTATCAATGGGCTTTTCTTTAATCTACACTTCAAACCCAAAGGCATGCTTCAATAAAAGCAGGTATGTCATATGTCAAACCTTTTTTTGGCTTTCATCTTAAACATTAAATTTTTGGGATAAATTGGTTTCATAATATGAAAGATAAATATTGAGAGTAGGTACCTATACAAATATACTTTTTCTTGCTCCAATGTACAACTCTTACATGTCTAATTTAAAACATAAATAATTGGTGTTTAACCATGCATGCAGGAAAATAAATAAATTCTCATGTCAAGCATATGCACTACTTACTAAAAAAACATCCGTCTATAAAACAATATGTCAAAATTATATGAAAATATTTTTTAATTAGTAAAACCATATGAAAAATGTTAACCATTGCCCGTAGGGCAATTGTTAGGATATTTTGGGAAGCTTTTTTCATTTAATGCAGCTGGTTCCATATCAAGTGTCATTTTACTATAAACAAATGCAAAAATTGGAATGTACTCAATGGGAGCTTGCACTTTGTAGTTCTACTGCACCATAACAATGGTCAAAAAGAGACCCAAATTACATGAGTAGATATTTTTGGGACCCAAATTGGAGTGTATTTAAGGAGACTTTGGAAGCCAAAGGCTTCAAAAAGACGATTAAATACACAAAATACCCATTCAATGTGAGCAAAGAGATAGTAGGGTAGTGAGGTGAGATGAAAAGCCTAACCAAGATAGACTTTTTCAAATATCTTGATTCAAGGTTCCACAAAGATCAGGCAATTGATAAGCATATAACTAATAATCAAAGTCGAATGGATAAAGTGTAGAAGTGCTTCCATGATCCTTCATAATCTGAGAATACGAGTCAAATTGAAAAGCTGAAAACTAGAAGGCGAGCACCGTGCGAGCCATCCAGATAGAGTGAAGTGTTGTATGGAATTACTACATAAAATGGCAAGGGTAAAGATGATGTTATCATGAATATTTCGTCATACGAGGAGAGACAGGATTTGATATTACAAGGGTATATCAGGATGGCACCAACATAAGCCAAATTGTGAAATACACATTTGAGGCCATTTGGTTGTGCCAATGTGATGGGATAACCAAGATTCACTAAAACAATGGAGGAATGAATAAAGTTGGAAGGAAACCATCAAGATGATATTCCATACTTTGAGCTATAAGAGGAAACAATTTACAACAAAGCTAAACAACAGCAGATAATCCATACAATCATTTTCACTTAGTGGGAAAGTATTTAGTTTCATTTCATTTCGATACTTCAATGTGCAAAATTTCAAGTGCATGTCAAAGGGAAAGCAACTGTCACATCCAATATTATCCTTTCGGTTCATATCCACGCTAGGTAATACTTGGTAAACTTCAACACTTTTAAGGCTGAAAAAAACAAACAGGTATCCAAAAAAGGTTAAATGAATATAATAGACCTAATCTGGATACTGCAAGTTAATAAAAATGCTAAATTTGAGCTTTAAAACCCATAAGTTCTAGTAAGTAACATAACTATATGTCGGTATCATAAATATTGGCCTAAATGTAGTAGCAGCAGACCCCCCATACCAATATTTTTTAATTTTGCAATAATATTGTGATATGTTGCCGTATGAATAATATATCACGATATATCAACAGATATTTAAAATATCAAATGATTTAGTCCAATTAGCTTAAGATTTTTAAAAAAATTCTAATATATTCAATACCAATTAGTATTATCTAATATGTCCAATATCAATACAGTCACAACCAATACCAATACCAATAATTTCATCCATAGTTCTAGTAAGTGAACGTGGAAAAGTAGGAGAAAAATTGAATAACTACAGTAACATCCTACTCTTTGTTCAAACTTGGTTTGTTATGAAGCCGGCCCTAGATTGACATCCATAAGGATTGGCATTCTTAGGTACTTCAATATTATTTCTCCAAGAAGAAATTGGAATTATGGATTTTAAGTTTATAGGAGGTAGTATGCGATCCATAGTATACTCAATGTCAGTGTAAAAAACTTTTTCATTAGCTTTCCCCGAAGATGAGGTGATCAGCGAACTTAGACCCCAAAATGTCTAAGAGAAAACACTTCCTAACAGAACAAGTCTCTCATTCGCGTGTATGTTCTGTTCAAATAAGCTAATAGAAATCTCCTTTAAGATCAAAAAATTCCATTGACTTTTATATTTAGATCTGAGTGCTTCCTCACATACAATTTGTCGACCACGAAATTCCATCAAGTAAAACAAAAAAATTATAAATCTTTAAAATAATGGATAAAAAATATTGCAAATAAAGCCTTCTAGGCGAAAAAATATTTTCAGGAGAAAGCAAATCATAATAATAATGATTTTTGTCTCTATTTTTTGTCATCTTTTGGAAGAGAAACCCTATAAAAATCGTATCGATTCTTATCAAAGGGAGAAAGGGTTAACTAGTTAGTGTAGGCATGAAGAAGCTAAAAGAATTTTGTTTTCATACATATGTTTATAAAACACTTACCTAAATTTCAATTTTGAAAGATAGAAGAGAAAATATATTCTGACTGATTGACTAAGGATTTTTAGGGAGCTCGGAGCCTTTTTACTATTCAGAACAGCGGAGCTTTTGATCAAGATGTTCTCGCCTCCCCTATTTGGGCTCTCGCTCAGATTGGAGCCTTCATACGTTAGTAGACTTTCGACTCAATCTAATAGCCTACCTATCGAGCGTCAATAAAAGAGAAAGTTTTCACATGGGTTCATCATCTAATGTAGAATTGATGCAAGAAGGAAGAGAAGAAGGATTAGTAGTTGCCTAGCCAAGGAACTTGAGGTCGACATACAGAGTGCGGTCTCGAAGTTCAAGACGCTGCCTAAAACTCATGTCAATCATAGAAAATTATTGATTTTTCAATAAAACAAACCTCATCACTTATTCCCTCCCGCTTCAAGAGCAAGAACTAGATGGGGATATAGAACTAGATGCCAGATGATACCAAACCAATTTCATAACCACCGCCCATCACCAATCAAATGCCCCTCACCGTCTTAGCAATTCCAACTATCTAATATGTAGAATCAATTGAATTTTGAGCCAGGATCAAACTCTTCATGAGATTTAACTTATTGGTTTGTGAATTTCAATGTGGCAAAGGTGTACGATCATCAAATTGATGAAATGGTACCATCAAAATGAACATCTGGCACCTATTACATAGAATATATTGAGGGGATGAACAGATAAATTGCTTAAATTTTTTTTTCTCCAAAGGAATTCCATAGGATCGGAAGATATTTGATGAGGAAAATAAAGACTATTTTCCCCAAAAATGGCAATTAAATATATAAAACATGTATTAGGGTTATTTTTGAAACAATTAACATCTATCTTAGGCGATAACTTTTACAAGTGAAATGACTTCTACAAATGAAATCTATCTTAGAAAGGCATTTTCACAGTGGACATTGTGATATGGACATCAAATATTCCAAGAGTATATGTATAACATCCAGGCAATACCATGAACTTTTGATTGGCCTTTGACTGGTTTCAATGAACAAGAGTTTAAATGTATAACTACAGCAACTAAGGAAAGGGTGAAGTAATTAGCAGCAACCAACCACAGATGCTTATTAATGTCATTTGGCAATATAACTAAAAAAGAAAGATTGATAAACAGCTAAGATGTAACAAGAGAGAGATTGGTTAACCTGTGAATGTTTGAAGAGTTTTATCCAATTTACAATTCTTGGAATTGCTTCAGTCAAGGTCTCATACACATCTTTTTCATTGACTGCACAATCCACGCAAATAAGTTGAGAACACCTAAAAAACAATATATTACGGAATTGCATTCTAATGAAGCATTACAACTACCTGGAGTATATATGAATCCTACCTTCGCATGCATACAAGCTTTCTATATTTTTCTCAACTACTATCCTTGAATATTCCTCAAGCAGAGCTCTTGTGGGAATCTCCATGAGAAGTCCAGCCTGAATAATCAGGAAGTTTGCAAATGATATTATAAGCCTTGCATTAGAAGCTAGATGTGGCATTATATATTTATTAAGGATCTAACTGTAACGATAAAACCTGAAAAATTTGATGCAACAAGCTGCCAATTAACGCTGCAGTTGAACGATCATTGCATTTTAGCCTCTCATCCAAAACAGCCCGTCTAGAGCAACTGAGGCTACCTGCAACCTGAAGACATTTTTATTTCTTCTCAACTATTAGGATAATTTTTATAGATGTCAAAAAAAGCAAGTTTGATCAACTATTGACTCTGTATCGGACAGCTTCAGCATATGAGGACATGGACAACCGTTACCGTACGATACAAAAATACATACAAATGACAAACAAATAAGCTAGAAAACCTTACCCGAGTTCCAGAAACCAGTATGTTAGGGTGAACAATTAGAAGATTTTTGTCATTATTCACATCACACTTTCCATGTCCGTCAAATTCACCAATTACGAGTATTGTGTCTCCAGGCTCAACAACACTATAAAACCTGCAATAGCAAAAAGGGAAACATGAAACTCCTACTGAGTTGAATATAAAGACTGACAAAAAAACAAAAAATAGGGAGTTAACTGCCTTTTGTCCTCTTGTAAGACCTAGACTCCCATTCATCATCCTAGATTTACATTCATGCATGGCACTGTTTTGTCCCCATTTGTCACTAAATTTATTTCTGGCAAGTTTCTTCAAATGATAGCTCCATTAGGACAATCCCCTCAACTTGTTTACAAATAAACTTATATGCCAAGGCAACATCAACAAATGTATCAAGTAAAAAACATCAGCTTTACTAATGCTTATATGCTAAATGCTGATACAATGACAATGCACAAATTTTGAATGGACACAGATTTGCATTCCAAACAAAAACACGTCTACTTTGCAACAAGATTAAAACAATTTAGCTGTAAATTTTGCAGAATTGCAAGGGTGTAAAGCTTCTTTTTCCAGGCGCACAAACGTTGAGGAAAAATTTAGAAGCATTTTAATCAAATTGACAAAAGGCTCTCATAACAGGAAAAAAAAAGTAAAAAGAAAAACAAAACTTTCACAGTTCTCCTACTAGGAGAACACCATAAAATAAAAGAAATTGAATGTCTGATAGACACACACATAAATACACTTTGTAAATTTGTACAGAAACAACCAACAAGATTTGACACTAGCTGTGGCACATCATTTCAAAATATCCATCTCCTCATCATCCTTCATATCCATGTCCTTGCCGTCACTTAGGAACCTATAACAAGATTTGACTTTAGCTGCTTCTTATCTCTATCATTCAAAATGAGAGTCCTCACCTTAAATCTCATATAGTGTTCTCAAGGTAGCTAAAAAGTTTTACAAAAGCCCCATCAAATCATGAGTGTCACCCAAGATTCTCCACATCCAAAGTAGATAAACCGTTGCTTGTGCATGTTCCCCTCCAAGAATAGCATTCTTCAGCAAGGAAGTAAGGATCCAAAAGAAACTTATTCAAGGAACTAGTGATATACACTGACAAACATGAGAAAACAGACTGCTCCACCCATTACCTGAACAATGCCTAACAAACAACTTAAACATGCATATAGATTAAATTCTTTTCACATGGGCAGAACAATATCCAGTGACTCAGCTTGCCAAGGCTCATCAATATGTTTCAGGATCAAAGTGTTGCAGGGCCAGTCAGAACTCTTCTAGTTTGTTTAAATCAATTATTTATCCTTAGCACACATAAATCTAAACTGGGTACATGAAACAAGGAATTATCTTGTACTATTTGTGAACATATTCAATCTAAATTCTAGTTATTGAAACACACAAAAAGGAGGTTACCGCATACATTATCACGCATAGAGAATGTGCCACCATAATTGTGTGTGGCATAACTCTCTTGACAAGCACTAGACATCGTGCTTGTGATATGATGGATGCAGCTTTCATGCAGAGGTGGCATGGTTGCTAATGTCATGGGAAATGTCAACACTGCCAGAATGTGCATTGACATTGTCAGCATGGGCATCAACACTTTCAGGTGTTCATCAACACCATCAACATGAGCAATGAAAACTCAACAAGGGCATTGACTCCGGTAACATATATTCAACACTATCAATGTGGAGCAATGACATTGTCCGTTCCCACACTTACACCTTGTGAATGACTTTGCATTGAGAGGATCAAAGCAAGTTAAATCTCATCAAAGTTAGATTCAAGCTCTTAGGCAATTCCTACTTCATCGAGATATCACCGTAATAAGTGTGAATTCTAAATGTTTACTTTTGGAAATCTCATAAATGCCTAGACTCCCCCATAAGAGGAATTTTGGTGTCAAGCCCTCCACCATCCCTGCGTAGTTTATCAGATGCTAGAATCTCCTGTGGGCTAACACATAATGGGGGCTAGTCTCCAAGGCATGTTGGGAGGATAGTCTAGAACCCCGTAGGACGGGAGCCAAGTGAACAATATTTAGCAATAGCCAAACTACCAAAGGGCTTGGTAGTGCAGACACATGTTGAGCTTTACTACCCTTGGTACCATGGAAATTATCAATCCACATTGAGCTTTACTTCTTGTAATACAATGAATAAAATATCAGTCAATATTTATCAAATTTTGAGTATGGAAAAAACATAATATGTAGTCTTATCAGAAATATATAGGATGATATATCCAATATTTTTCAATATATCAACTAATATTTAGCTCAAAACCAATCTGCCGAAAAAAAAAGCATCTAATACAATTATAGCCAATACCAATACTTCCATCCATGTTTGGTATGCATTCAAAACAGGCTACTATTCATAATACTTGAGGAGACAGTCCTCTAAAGGAAAGACACACTAATTGACTTAAGCCAACCAAGTGATCATAATGTGACAACACGTACAATGGCAAGATAGTGCTACATGGGATAGAGATCAAGGTTATATGTTACTTGTCGAGACACAAAGGATAGGACATGTTATCATGCTAGATTGATTGGATTTGCTTCGAGAAGAGTTAACTTCATGAGTGTCGGAAGCACTACTGAATAATGGGTACAAAAGCGAAATTGGGGATAGTGTGTCATGGACATGGGTTGTATGCACAAGGGGGATAATGAATCACCAAGGAGCCAAGGTGCTCCTTATGTTGACATGCTAGATAATGAGCTAATGTAAGGGTCAAGTGGGCAAGAAAACCTATTGACGGGAGCAAGCTTTAGCCTGATGATGGGCAAATATGTTGCTTGTTGTTTGGTGGAAAAGTATGGAAGCTCGAAGGAAAGACAAATGATGTGGGACTCATTGGGAAGGGTTTGATTTGCAAGCCTGAGTTTGATCTAGTGAACCAAAACTTAACCGAAATAAAGGAATGGCAACAAAGCAATTTAAGCATCTAAACATTTCTGCATTAAGTATCATATTTACAAGTAAGATTTCTAACTTTCATTCTTATTTTTTGATCAAATGAGGCAATACTTGCCCCAAGTTTTAAAGGCTTAGAGCTAATCCCCATTTATAGTTTTACGGCACCAACAAATAAAGAGTCACATGAAATGGTTGGCTATTGTAACAGCCAAATCCCTATTTAATTAATTTGATACTGTTAGTTTATTATGGGTTTATTTTAGATACATTGAAAAAAATTGTACAATATGAATTTGAAGAAAATTAAGATTAAGGAAGCAAACTTGGTGCCCGATACACGCCCGATGCAAGCTCGTTCGCACTTTTGGCAGATTGAGCGCACCCAATAGTGCCTTTGGATCTCTCAAGCGAAGTTCAAGCAGCTTGGATGACGCTCAATGCACGTTTGAAGGGCGCTCGAATGTGATTTTTGTAGATTTCTCGCACTCGCGGGACGCCTAAGGCAGCGCTCGTGCACGGATAGGGTTTGGCACGGCGCTCATGCATCGATTTATTTATATTAGGGAGCAGCGCACTGTTTTGGCCATTTTGCACAGGGAGGAAAAAGGAGAGAGAAAGAAAATGGAAGGAAGAGCGAGAAAGAGAAGAAGATGAATTTTGAAGCATCTTTTGGTTAGATCTGTTAGATCGAAAGTTAAAGGTAAGTATCTTTAAACTCTATCTTTGGTCTATTTTAATTTCCATTTAGTTTTGCTTACATTTTGTGATTTTATTGTATATACATGTCATTTTACTTACCACACTTTGATTATTCGTGCAAGCCTGTCATTTTTATTGGATTTTTTGGGATTTTGCTTTAATTTTGTTATTATTTGGGGATTTTTGCTTGTTTTGTGAAAATAGGTAAATATTTTGAGATGTTATGTTTATGTATAAGAATATTTGCAAAAGAAAAGTAATGAGAACTTGCAGATGGGCCTTACATGTGATATTCCATGCATGTGCTTTGGGTCAAACTCTATTTTGGTATTCAAGTCAATATGTGTACTTTCCCCCAGGGTAAAATGTTTTGCGTTTGTACTTTCTGGAGTGGAAGCTTTGAACTTTTCTACCATATAGGAAAAGTTTTGGACATTTGATTTAGAGACCCTCAATTTGTATTTTTATAAAAACAATCGTGAGAAATTGAACAAAACTAATATATTTGGATATTCTAATATATTCAGATAGATTTGAAGATTGCACCCATTATCAACAGGTTGCAAGAGAAAGTGACTTTGTCTCCTTCTATGGGGAAGAATACATAGAAGGCCTACCAATGGGTCTAAATATTAGTAATTCGGCCTTAGGCTACAGAGAGTATGTATAATCCTTCCTCAAAATCAATCTTTGGGTATTTGGTTCTTTGATTTGAACATTTTTGGATTTCTGATATGTTTTATCGACATTTGATTTGGATAATCGAGACTTTGATTTGAGATTTACAAGTTTTGACTGCCGTCTAGATTTGGATATCAAATTTGGTTTATTTCGTACCTTTGAATCATTTAACCTATCCTTTGGATTATACTCTTTGAGTACGAGACCACATTTGGACAATTATTGGTTTGACAAATTAAATGTTTGGATTTCAACTTTTATGGACTTTATTTTATCGATTTGTCCCTTCGTTTTGATTATGGACGTAGTGTTTTGTTATGTATATATATACTCGTACTTACTGAGCATTCGACTCATGTTTTTATTATTTCTAACCCTTTCAAATTATATGGCTATAGATATCTTGCAAGGAACTCGGACGCGGATGTTGATAGATATTTCATTTATATTTTGTGAGTATTAGTTTTGTAGTTGGATTGTATTTATATTGGATGCATTTTAGTATCAAAGGGAAGATGAATAGACTAATGTTAGCATATGTTATTGTTATGAAATCAGGGGTTCAGACTATCCTATTATTTGGTTATTGTGGTATTTGGTTTATATTAGATCGGTGGTGTGGTTTGTATTGATTGGATGGTCACTTTTTCCTAGCAGATATTTTGATCAAGTTGTGTTAGTTTTATTATCCATATGGGTAGTTCGGAGAAATCCTATGATTCATGATATTATTGTTTATTATAACTGTTACTGTTGGTGTTACGTGAATATGTTATCAGGTCACGCCCGAATTTGGGTATTGTGTTTAGATGTTATTTTAGGGGCTTATTTTTGGGCTTTAAGTTTATTAGTAATTATTTATATTACCTGTTTTTGCTTCGGGTTCGTGACAGCTATGTTCTTCACTAAAAGAAGAAATAATTCTATCATGTGTTATTTATAAGGAAATAAAATTGTTCTTAACCAAAAAATTGCACAAATTAAGAAAAATAAAAAAGAAACATGGAGATATTTTCTAATCTATAAAGAAAGGAAATGTTCCCTATAAAATTGTTTAAGGATTAGAATTTTCCCATCAAATAAAATCGACAACAAATATTCTCTAAGCTGTTCAAGGAATTAAATTGACTTGGGAAAGATCTTGTCCAAGTATCTCTTGCGATTTCTCAACACTGCCCCTTAAGGTGGCAAGTGGATATATTCCATTCCCATATTGACAGTGAGCTCCTGAAATCTTGGAATGGGTAAACCTTTAGTAAGTACATATGCTAGTTGTTTGTTTGATGGCATATATGCAATATTACTGAGAACACATGCGAGTTTTTCCTTGATAAAATATTTATTCGCCTCGATATGTTTAGTTTAATTGTGTTGTACCGAATTGTGGGCAATGTTAATAGACATGTTCTCATAGTAGAGTTTCATTGATCCCATAATTCTTATTTTCATGTCATTGAGAATTATCTTCGACCATACTTCTTATGTCATAGCACTAAATTCGGCGTCCACACTTGATATTGCTACACAAAGTTGTTTTTCACTTTTCCAAGTGATTAGGTTTCCTCCAAAGAACATGTAGTAACCAGATGCAGACATCCTCTCAAATAGGAAACCTACATACTCAGCACCAATGTATGCCTCTAGTTGATTTTGAATTCCATTGCAAGGTTTTTTAGGATTGCGTCTAGCTCACTAGAATCAATTCCTATCACAATTTAATGTGTATATTATGGAAATACTGAGATATTCCGGTCTTTGTTCTTCTTTCAGATT
>JAOVVI020014885.1:0-11367 GCA_028571085.2 Nepenthes alata | reverse complement strand
AGAGGCAAGTAATAGTTTTGGGTTGCTCTTGAACTTGGTAGGTTAGTGTGAAGTTTTTCCCATGTATCATAAATGTGAAAGTAAATAAGTGATTGTGATGACTTGTGTCAGGAAATTTAGAGCTTATCCCCATAATGAAGTTTCAATTTTGATTTTGGTGGATCGATTAGGTAATAAAGATTAGAATAGCTTGAATGCCTAAGGTTTCATGGGACTGTAGTTAATCGAGGAGGTGATTTGGGAACGCTTTGGAGATTGCCTCTGACTCGGGGATTTCAAGGTTTCTCAAATTTTGAAGACAAAAATTTATTTATGTGGGGAAAAATGTGACGACCCGAGTTTTAGAATACAATAATTAGGGTGTCATTAAATTAACATTGATCAAGGATTAAGTTTAGAATGTGGAAAATTTGAGTTCTGAAGTAGAAAGAAGAAGTTTGGCCTATAAGGTATCTGTTTCTAAGATATGATTAATATGGATGGTGAGGCCTCGAAATTCTAAAATATGGTAATTTGAAGGTAATTAAGTTGAAATAAGTGAATTGTGGCAAAAAGGTATAAGAGGAATCAGATTAAAAAGTCCAAAGAACAAAAATTGGCAAAATTGGGAATCGAAGTTGTAAATCATTGAATGTTAACCCGTAAATAAGATTTTGAGTTTTAAATCATAATAATCATGGCTTATTAAGATTATATAATCGAAATTAAGTCCCTAGTATGTAAAACATTAGGTTAGAATGGCAAAAATGGGTCCCGGACGGCTAAAACATGAAGCTGGCATGCTGCTGGTCGGCGTCGGGCCTAACCTGAACCCGACCCGTGCTCGAGCCAGGCTCAAGCGCCGATTCCAGCATATAGGCACCCGAGGCATGCTCGTCGTGCACTTGAGCACCATTTCCAGAACCAAGCGCACCCAATGCACGCTCACTACGCTCAAGCGCCGACTGATCGAATATAAACGTCGTGCATGCAATTTTCTCGGGTAGATTTCATTTCTTGGAGAAAAAGAGAGAGAGGGAGAGGGAAAAGGAAGAGAGGGAAGGCGAGACAGAGGCTCGCGAGTCCGATTTCGTCCGAGAGCCAGTTAGAAAGGTGATAGATTAGGTCGATGCAAGTACACTCATATCCTCCCCTTTCTTTTTTTTATATTTTTGTCTTATTTTTTTCAATTATCCTCATTCTGATAGCCGATTAAGTTTATATTTTATAATTGTCAATACCTAAACATGCAAATATGTTAATTTGGTGTCCAAATTTATAGTTTAGGTAAGGTTTCAAACAACAAAAACCCTAACCCTCACACCCGAGCATGTAACCCATGGACTTTTGGGGCTTTTGCTTAATTCTGGATATGATATGATTATCCATAGATTGGGAAAGTTAATTTATCGATTGGATATCCAAACTTGTGGTTATGCATGGATTTTCGTTCACGAAGCCCCTAACCCTTTCCCAGACACCGTTGAAGTTTTGATTTGAAAATCAATGTGTAAATTGACTTAGTATTATAATTACTCATATGTTAGGTTTGATAAATTACCCGTTAGATATCCAAAATTCTAAGAATTAACCGATATGTGTATCGGTGTGCTGTTCATGTGCACTGTTCACAGGTATTGTTCACTCGAGGACTTCAGACGATATTTTACATAATATTTTTATATTTAATTGCTGATGAAGTGATACGTATATTTGTATAAGTTTAATTACATTATCTGGAAGTTTTGGTATATTCAATTGTGAAGAAAATTTTTGTCCAAAATCAATTCGTTCCCTAACGATAAAAACTCCTAATCTTCTCTATATCTTCGATATTCGTATATAAGTTAAGTTATGAAGAAATTAAAATTCGCAAGTAACACAATAAGTACATGAATAACTGGAGGAGAATTCCACATTAGGAATTTGATGAATCTGATCTCCCAGATGGAGATATCTGTGAAAATAATCTGATAGAACCTCCCACAAAAGAATCAAAAATCGTGAAATTAGGATCTGCATTCATACTTCTGATGAATAACGCCCTGAGCATGTCACTAGTGTGATAGTGGAAGCTCAAGGAAATTATCCTGGCCGTTTGTTATAGCGGCTGATATTAAGGACATGCTTTAGGATGTTATGGTGGTAATCGGGGATAATTTCGTCCATGGAGTGATACGTGGTCTGCCCTTCCTCACGGCATTAACACTGGAGGCTATTGTACTGAATTTGACCTGCCTTCGGGAGGTATTACAGTAAATTATCCCGCCATGAGGGATACTACTGTACCGTTTTCGGCCTCTAATTGTGTGCGTAATACAATTTATTCTCGATTATTCGCTCCCTTTGACAAGTAAGGTCCACTAGTCCGGGCCGCAAAGATGAATAATCATGCTTATGTTACGTCTTGAAGAAAATAAGAATGAAAAAAAGAAGTAAATTACACCCGAGCATGCCTAATCAAGTCCTGTATATGTATTCCTTTCCTGTTTATGTTTATCTTTTCTACTAAATTCTGTTATCATTATTTATTACCTTGATTTGATGTACTTGCTAAGCTATTAGCTTACTTTTGCCTTTCTTCCTTCCAGATAAGAGTTATATGCTAATGCCTGATTAGTTTGAATAAGGTGGGAGATAAGCTAAAGAGATCAGTTGGTCTCTGAAGACTTATAATTTTGTATATGTTTAATTTAATAGAATGAAAATAGTTAAGTTAGATTTATATTGTATAATGGAATGTGGCATAATATGTTATGTATTATTGTAGATTTTGTTATGCTTCCACAGGTGGTTGATGTATTTAGTTTTGCTTCCGTTATTACTTGATTGTAGATTTCTTTAGGCCTAAATAGCATCTCTATTTAGATTTAATGTGATAATTGTGAATACTGTGTTCGAGTCATGGATGATATGACACTTGTCGATCCTGTGTATGTGTTGTGTTGAATATTAAAGTTAAAGAATTTATATACTTGTACAAGTTTTAATTAAATAATTTGTATAAATGATTTTTGGTCCAATTACAAAGAAAACTTTGCTAAAATTTTTACAGAATTCAATATTTTAAAATTTTGGATATTAGTTTTGTTTGTTTATTGATGAAAATTATGAGAAAAAAATAATCTGTTCCGTCACCCTAATGCTCACCCTCTACTTGTTTGACATCATTTAATAGTAATAGTTGTATATTTGTTGTCATAATAAAATTAATCTATCGCTATATCCACCGGTGACTAAGCATGTATTTCATTATTGCACCTATCTTGGCTTTTTGATGGCTTTCATGTAAAAAAAAATTGACAGATAAAAAAATATATTTGAATCCTAGAAAGAGCTTAATTTTACCAAGATAAACCCGGACACAGAGTTGAACATTATTATAAATGGTTTTTATTAATTAAGGTTACCTTATTTATATTCATAATTGACTACTTGATGAGAAAATTACTCCTCATCATTTAGAAAAATTACTCTTTGAATATTGCCATTATTGTGCTTGAAAAATTTTCATTTGCTTTTTTACTTCAGTTTCTTTGTTTGATGATAATAATATTTTTGTTTGCATATAGGAAATATGCTATTTGTGGTTGATGGAGATTGTGAGAAAAGAAATACCACAATGTTGCACCAGTTGTTGGTCTTGGCTATTTTTAAATATCTATTCAACTTTACTATTTTTTTATTAAGATTAGTTGATTTCTTCATCTATTGAAATTTTTAGTCATAATATAATTTTTAGTAAATATGAGCATCCTTAATGTTAGTTAGGGTATTGAGAATACACTTTTATGGCTAGAATGTTGGCAAGTATAAATTTTCAAGAGTCAAGCTTCCTCTCTCATGCATTTTGTTTATATTAATGTGGATATAAATTAAAAGAAATTGAACTAGTCATACAGAAGAAAACTAAATATGGTGACAATTGAGGATGATGTGTTCAAGCTTTGAAGATTATGGGTGCAACCAAGATTCAAGTTAACCCTAATCTACCAGGTCAAGAAGAGACTAAGTTGATGGGCGTAGATTGTGTCAGGGAATTGAGTTGTCAACCATCTAATCTAGTGACAGGGTAGCAACCATATGACGGTTCACGTCATCTTTTTCATTATTAACCATTGTCATAATCAATTAATGTGATATATATATATATACATACATAAACATGATCTATACAATCGCTACATCATCAGTGACTCCAACACCATATTATATGAGTACAACATCAGATCTTATTAAGAAAAGATACACACTAAAAATCATTCAATAAAAATAACTTTTCAATATCTTACGGAAATATACATAATATCCATACTAATCTGCAGAAGTAATACTATACAAATATCATCAAAATTTGATACATCATTTCATACTTTCACAATTTTTCATATTTTTTGTACATCAAAATAGAAACAAAATTCATCTTCCTAAATATAAGAAACAAAACTCCCAATCATTATTCCTCTTTATTTAGCATATGCTTGTGCGACTTATTTGAAGATTAGTAAAAATAATAATAAAATGAACAAAATGCTTAGTAAAGTGTAACATATAGCAATAAACATATACATTATACTCAAAATATATCATCGGAGAGGATGGGAGTCATAATGTATATATGTAAATATAAAACATGGGTAAAAAATAATTTCTTCTTTATCTTACTCTTTTATTGTCTTAACCGTTAAACATCTAAAAAACTTATTTATCTTTAGAGATTAGAGTTCGTAAACATTACCAACTAACGAAGAGGACGGTCGAGGAAAGAATTACGTTCGCTTCCACATAATCTAAGGTCTCACCCTCTTATTCAACACTCAGAGATAGACGATGCATACCTATAACCTGGTAGACGGGGCCATAGTCCGCTCTTATTCTCCCATGATTAGAGGCAATCTTCGGTTACCACTGCAATATTCTAAGGTATGTTATAGAATATTATCTTCTAAAGAATTTCTCAATCCAATTTCTTAATTCTTTTTAAGATCTTTATGGAAACTCTATACCTTTTCTTGGTTATTCTCAATTTTTTCACTGCGAGAGAAAATAATCATAATTCTTAATATTATACAAAGCTTCCAATCATACCTCGTGAATATAGGAACTGAATCATAATAATTTCTAATTTACAGTAATATACCAAGCAAAATCCGCATCCCAAATTTTAGATTTACAGTAGTAAAATTAGCAATAAAATTTAGCAAAGCATAATACGACAGCACTAAAACATATAGATATGAAATTTCCTTCAATAAAATCATGGAGAAATAATTTTTATATCATATTTACTTTAGAAACTTAACAGAGACGAACATTAGAATGATAATACTCGAAAGAATTAGTAAAAACTAGCAGCAAGTAAAAAACGAAACTTAAGATGCACTGACTTTTATCGAATATACCAAAATTCTTACTTTAAACGTCCCGAATTCAACCTTCGAGAGTTTTCCCCCTTTTCTCTCTCTTTTGCCCTCCCTCTCGGCCCTTCTATCTCTATTTCCTTTCTTCTCTCTCTCTTCCACCGCTTGGAATGGGGTAGAATCAATCCTCAGCCAAGTTTTATAACAGATCCAAGCTCAAGTGTGGGTCAGGCATGGGGCGAGCGCAGGGATACTTTAATCTGCGCCTACTGAGATGCTCGGCGTGCAGCAGGTGCACCCAATACTAGAATCGATGCCTGCTAAGGCATTTCCACGCGCCCGACACTGCCAGCAGTGCCTCAGGCACCCAGAGTGTGCGCAGCAAGCGCTGCACACCGCCCTGGGGTTGAGTGTATAATTCATCCAGTTTGTAATTTTTTTTCCTTTTTGAACTTATTATCTGCGTCCTTTAACCTTAATTTTGATTATATTATCCTGATTAATTACCATTAACAAAAGTTATAAAAATTGGAACCTTACAAATCAATTAAGCCAAACTCAATGGCTTCAGCGATAAGCCCAGTTATTGGGTGATCGCGTTACCAAAGTATTAAAATAGTTACAGTATAGTTGCATTAGTAGTATTAGTAAAGACAAATTAGAAGAGGCAAGCCAAATAGGGTTGGATTGTTAAGTTGGACAGCAGATCATCCACACTTAGTTTTTGGATTCCTTGATACTCATTAGTAATCTAGACAACCACAATCAGTGTAATCCCACGTTCAAAAAGCAATCCTCCAAGAACCATGATCACATGTGTGGATTTCAACATCAAACATGGCAACCAATTAGAATAGCCAGTAACTCTCATTCATGTGAACGACTAGTAGCTTCTCTTCAAGAGAATGACCAATAGTTTATTCTCAAGAGAACGGGAACCAATCACCTTGAATGATGGGCTTTTTGCTCCTATATACAATCCCCTTAACATTAAATAGGCATCTTCTGATTAGACGATCTTGTTATCTTACGTTCCTCTAATCACATTTTGATCCATGAGATCTCATACTCTCTCATTTCCCATATTTGTAAAAGTACAAGTCCCAAGACTACATAAAATTGGTTAGAAGTTTGTTTTCTACATCACATTCTCCCTAGAAATTTTCTCAGAGATCCAAATATTTTTACTCCACTCATCTTTCACTCTCAAAATTTTTAATTTGACATGCTATTATTAACTTGAATGTTGGAGGATAATCCGAAGAGTTAGTCTTGAACATCTAAAATCTTATTTTAATTTATCATGGGAATGATCAAAATTTAAGAATTTAAGAACCCACTTTGAAACTTCTTAGACTTGAATCCAAATTTTAGGTATGCATTATGACACCTTCTATGGGGCAAGTTAAAAAACTTGTTCCAATGTAACCTATTGCCCACAAAGATTCACAAGAAAGACAAAATGGTAATACAAGGGCTTATGGTTAGCCAAGTGAAGTTTCACAAGGCATTTCTTTTCATGATGTCCTCTAAAACAAGAAGAGCCAAATAAGCACTGATTCTCCAACAAACCAAGACAGGGCAGCTATGTTAGGCTAACTCCAAGAAATATCTAGATGATTAAGTCCTTAAGTCCTTGTGGAATGGGTTTTTGGATTAGTGTCAACCAGATGGGCTTCAAGCCCCACAAACTTTAATTTTTTAAAAAAGATCGAAGAATAAGAAGACTGCCTATAATTGTTTTCTTCTCCATAGGAAAAATATAAAATTTTTCACCATAAGAAAAAATATAAAATTTGTTATTCTAAAAGTGGAGACTACCTTTGGAATGAAGCTAATAATTATAACATTTACTTGTTCTAGAACTTTCACATGGGTGAAGTGGCCTAAGGTACTTCAACAAGAGACCTAACAATAATCCAAGTCTCCTTAAAGAAAGTCAAAGAGAAGTTCCACATGGATGAAGTAGTCCAAGCTACTTCAATAAGCGACAAACAATACTGCAAGTCTCCTTAAAGGAAGCTAAAGATAAGTTGTTCGGACCTAGAGTTGCACAGGCTCTAATAGAATTGATGTAGTCCCTTATCTCATTTATTGAAATTGTTAAACAAAGGGACTAAGCCTTGTCATTCAGGACAAACATTGTGATGAACGGCCACAACAACTCCCCATCACTAATCCTTGGAGCTCAGGAGGAACCAAAAGATTGTTATAGATTGGGAAATAACTTTGTGCTCCTCCTCTAAACTCTTTATAGCCATTTTGTCATGCTTGATTAGATATAAGATGTGACCCTAATTGCATTTATTAGAAATGATGCTAAAGAAGAAATTTGTATACCTCTTCCCATTGATAGGCAACTTAACTTTAGACTTTTGCTGAAGAAACACTTGTTCCAATGAGAGAGCTTGCGCATATTCATGTCATATGTTCCTCTTTGACTCTATCACTCTCATCTAAAATGAATGGTTCATCTAAGTGACTTGGCAATCTTTCAATGCTTTCCTAGTTCGACTAACCACTAGCGACATATTTCTAATATCCTTGTTTAAGACATTGATTGGGAAATAACTTTGTGCTTCTCCTCTAAAGTCTTTATAGCCATGCCATCATGCTTGATAAGATATAAGATGTGACCCTAATTGCATTCATTAGAAATGACGCTAAAGCAGAAATTTGTATACCTCTTCCCATTGATAAGCAACTTGACTTTAGACTTTTGCTGAAGAAACACTTGTTCTAATGAGAGAGCTTGCTCATATTCATGTCATATGTTTCTCTTTAACTCTATCACTCTCATCTAAAATGGATGGTTCGTCTAAGTGACTTGGCAATCTTTCAATGCTTTCCTAGTTCGACTAACCACTAGCAACATATTTCTAATATCCCTATTTAAGACATTGATTGCAACCCTGATTTAAGCTTATGAATAAGGAGAAACATAGAAACTCAATAGATATTCTGGTTCTAAGTTTAACACATGGTTTTATGAAAGCAAGGTAAGAGATGAGGAACTTATTAAATTTAGACATGCCCTTGAACTTAGGAGGATTATTATGGCCATGAAAACCGAGTTAATGACTGTGGATTAAACCATTACACTGTCTCTTAAAATTCTCATCATCATAATGTAAAATTTAATATAAGCATTCATGATAATTATAAATACTCATTATAAATATTGATGTAAAAGAAGTCTATTATACATCCTCATCAATAAATCCAAAAAATAATCTCTCATAACTATCAATATCTTGATATGTGAATAATACCCAACTCTAGCATAAGACATCTGGGTTTCGGGATCCTCTATCTACACATAGCTCAACTAAACTCGATCACTATCTTGCTCTATCTACCATATACTAATTGAGAGCTAAGAAAATATGAGTGAGCCAAATATTTAGCAAGTAACAATATTCAATAACAAGGATTTTATCAACATTAAAAATATCATGTTAGTCGAGAACTCAGCTATAAAAGCGATAAAGCCAATGACAACGCTAAATGTGATAGTATTGCTTGAGAACTCTATAACTCTATCATAACATAATTAAAAGACGACATCAACAAAAACAAAATTCCTCATATCCACATATCCAAAGCAACACGAATTTCCAAATTCTAAATACCAATAATAACATGGATGGACTTTGAATACCAACAAGAACAACATGGCTTCTTTGAATTCAAATATTAACAAAAAATGATATGGATTTTCTGAATCCGAATATCAATTAAGTGAAACATGGATTTCACAAATCTAAATATCAATAAGAAAGGCATAGATACCATAAATCTGAATATCAACAATAAGGAATGGATTTCCTCAATTCAAATCTCATGGACTTGCTAAATTCACCTCAAGAGATCTCACTAATAATAAGATATCATAAGGGTCTTATTGAATCTTATTTTACTACTGTACATCAAAGGCCATCTTAGTGCATCCCAGTCTGGCTGGGTACTAGATGCTAGTATCAAAATGCCTACAAATATGGACAACAACCTCATAGAACCCCCCAAGACTTCTCCCTAAGACATCTCATTCGTACTCTCTAAGGTCTCCGTGTCAAACCCAATGTCACACACATTATATCCTTAATATCATGCTCTACAATGGGTATATGGTTATAAGCGTTAATTCATGTAAGACAACAGACCTAATACCAAGATATAAATATTAGTATCGTATGACTATATACTACTCTAAGGTTTTATAGGTCTTATATTCGTTAAGGCTATATTATTTTCATATAATATCCTTTACCTTAATCATAAAAGCCAAGAAATATACCCACAAATAATGTGCAACACAAAGGAACTCATCAATAATAATGACAGGGAAATCATTCGATGTTAATAAAGATCTTACTCATGTGATTAAAGGCAATACAAAGAAACTCATCAATGGAAAAAAGTAGAGAGATCAATCGATTACTAAGGAAATAAGAGTAGAGGAATCAATCGAATACCTTAAGCACTTCTCATGTGGTCTCCTCTCACTAGGTTCACCAAAGTCCTATAAAATGATCTCAACTCTGAAAATTATCTTCCTAGGTCTCACGCCAAAAATCTAGATCAATCTCTCAAATCTGTTACTCTATTGTTCAAACACTATCTTGCACGTACGCCTTAAACGCTTGGCTGAATAATTCACGAAATGAAGTTAAGTTCACCTGAACTATCATCTCTACTACTAAAACCTTTAAACAGATATGCTATGCACTAAATATATTAGCATATAACATAATCCATTTGATTTCCGAATCTACCGAGAACTAAGTTTGGTGTTTGAATGCCATCTCTCACAACACTCAAATGCTAAGACTAAACTTCAACAATATGAAATGTAACCAAGTATAAGTCATATTATATACTATTTTTAGGCATGTTATATAATACTATGAGTAGTGTACATAAAACTATATGCTCATACTCATCTTCTACATCACCAAGCACACGGCCACCATGAACATGGTCCATCACATGAAAATACAATATTTTAGCATATAGTCTATCATACATTAATGATGTCGTAGATCTTTTTTTTTATGCTATCATACAATATACACAAGTATGTTTTAAGCCTTTACTCATCACTAAGCACATAACCACCTAAAATTTTTTGCTTCTAATTTTTAGATCTACATGCATAAAGTCTCCCATACAATAGGAAAACTAGAGATGTGCACTATATCATAATACATGTAGAAAAATATATATTGAACCCTTCAACAAAATACTAGACATTCGGCCACCTAAGTTTTATACATGTCATTTCTAGATTTTCTTAGCATATGATCCTGTATCTATCAAAAACCAATAAATTGAATATAAACTATTGAGTACCATAAAAATTCTACATAAAGTTACTTGCTTTTTTCATAAGCTTCACAAATCCAAACATCTACAAAATATCATGAACATACAACTAATGTATATGACATAATTTTATCATGATAATCATGCATTTCCTCAATCAAACATTGATTTTTTGTCTGATTACTCCCTCTTAAAATTGAGACATAAACTCATAAAATGAGGTATAGGAGTAACAAATGAATGGAATAATCAATATAAAAGTGGTACATGGATAAGCAAGAAGAAGAATCGAGGATATTTTTAAGAAAAGAGTCACGGTTACTTACCTTATCGATGATTTTTTCTCTCTTCCTCTTTTCTTCTTTCCGATTCTCCTTATCTTAGATCCACACATGGCCACCCTCTCCTCTCTTTTTATCTCAAGTGAAATGGCCAAGAAGAATGGAAGACAAAAAGTGAAGGCTTCCAAGGGTTTATGAAATAAAAAAAGGTAGGATTCATTTTTAAGTTTTATTCCCTCCCTTGATTTTTAGTTCCCAAGTTAAAAACTAAATTTAGAGCCCTCTCAATTCTGGCGCTTCCCCCTAATAGCTAACAAACAACTAATGTGAGGTTCCGAGTTAAGGAAATAATAATTAGAAGACAATTAAGGTACTATGGGTGTATCATGGTCAAAAGGTATGAGAGGAATCGGCTGAACAGC
>JAOVVI020014883.1:0-11368 GCA_028571085.2 Nepenthes alata | reverse complement strand
AAAATGGGCCATATAAAAAAATGGGCTATGGACGAAATAAAAATAAATAAATACAATTAATAGCGGCCCATGGCCCACACTAGGGAATGAAGAGAGGAAACTAGATGCCCTTAACCAAAACGGATTTGTGTGTAGTCAAGGAGGTTTAAACCGTCTGTTAACACTATAAATACTCTGTCATTGTCTCAAAAGTGAGGGACCAGAGATTTGTAGTCTAAGAAGCATTTGTTAGGCATCATAATTCTCATTTAAGGACAACACTTAATATGCAATTCTTACTTAAGAGTATAACTCCCAATCCATTTCACGTCCGATGCAACAAAATATTAAATCCCCACACTAAATATCTTTAACTCAAAACTTTTTACTTTTTTCGTCTTTTAATTTTCTAAAAAAAAATTATTGATTTGAGTGTGAGAGGATATATTAGAGAGCGAGTCATATTAATCTTCTCACATCTTATTTTTGTTATATTGTGTAGAGTCTAGGTTCGAAAGAATGGGTATCTGTTTGGCTCCGAATTAACCCGACACGGAAGATTGAACATTTTCTTAACTTGTATAACAACCTAGATCCGAGAACGCATAATTGGCATCGTCTGTGGGAAGCGACCAAAAGGCCAATATTACCACCAAACACACCAAAGCAAAGACGGTTAATACCAGGACTCATGTGAACGCTCCTGTTAGGGAGGTCGACTCCCAAGGCAACGACCCTCTTGCGGATATCCATAGGGAGGACTAGCATGAATGCCTCATGCAAGCAATGAATGCTAGGATGGACAATATGTCCAAAGCGCTTTAGATCTTTTGTGCACATTTAGGTCATTAGAGGCCTGAAGTTCATTCCTCGATTGCACAAACTCCGATTTCCAAAAGGAGCAATAGAAAGAAGTGTCCGATTAGGCGAATACGATGGCCTCTTGACTGGACTTGAGTGACTTCTAACGATAGAGAAGGAGGTCGATCACGATTGGAGGGATGGTTGGGCCTTAGATCTTATGATGAGAGCTCAAAACAGCAAAATCCTCATTACTCTTGTGATAATCGTAGGCCTTCAGACTAGTAAGTGGCCTCCTGTAACATTCAGTTAGCTGGTGAAAGCATCCAACCAATCCGGCATCAAACATAGCAAACAGAGTTGAGGACTTACCTTAACGCAAGAGGTCCGCTGCCACTCCACAAGTGGAGGAGAAAGTTGAAAAAATTTGGCAGCACATCTTCGGAGAGAACTGAGGGACACTACGTAGATTTATGAAGATTTCCATTTACAATGGAGATCCGAACACAGCTGGTTCCTCATAAGTTCAAGATGCCGGTCATGGACGCCTATGACAGAAGCCCTGATCTTATGAATCATCTAGACCACTTCCGTACGCTTCTGAGTTTTCAGGGTTTAGATGAGGTGACAATGTGTCAATACTTTTCCTTGACCTTAAAGAAAGACGCCAGAATTTGGTTTTATCACATGCCATCCAATTCAATTCATTCGTTCCAAGAGTCGGCCGATAACTTCCTCTCTCAATTTGCCTCCAGCCGGAGGATTAAAAAATAGCCTTGGCACCTTTCTCATATTAAATAAGGGCCAAGTGAAAGTTTGAAGAGTTTTCTAATCAGATTCATTGCAGATGATTGATGATTCCTTGGCTCACTAATGAGGTAAAATTAAGCACCTTTATATCAATGTTAGAGTTGGGCAAGTTTTTTAAGCATCTGGCTCACAAAAATCCAAAAACCCTTTATGAAGTAGAAGCCATTGCCCGCGCATATATGTTATAGAAGAAGAAGCTAATGAGGCAAAGAAGTTAGGTCATGTGGATCACCCCTAGTAAGGACCATCGAATAGAAGGAAGAGAAATGGAGGTAGACTTGACTCTAGAGACTCCAGGAAGCAGCCCAGAGTTGAATCGGGAGCTCGTAGGAAATTCAGACCTTTAAATTTAATCCATTTGAACGACTCTTGGACAAACATCCTTATACAAATCTAAGATGAAAAATTTTTTGAGTGGCTAAAGCCGATCAAGAACCTAGAGGGAGGAGATTAGACAAAATTTTGTAACTACCATCGATCTTCAGGTCACAGTACTGAGAAATATCAGACATTACAGAGGGAGATCCAAGACCTTATCAGGAGAGGGCAACTCTCTAAATTCTTGAAAAGCCTGGGGTAGGCCGAGCGATTCAGATCCGAGCGATTCAGAGAGGTGCATACAAATTGGGGGCACGCTAACTGGACCCTTGCACAAGCAACTGATCACTTTCCTCTGGCAGAATTCAAATGTTTTTGCATGGTCACCTGCTGATGGGCTAATGATTTCGACTAGAGTGATGGTTCATAAGTTGTGTCTCAATTTCGGTCACAAGCCATCAGGCAGAAGCGGAGGAATCACTCTATTGAAAAGCTCATTGCCATCTGGGAGGAAGTTAAGAAGTTGCTCAATGCCGGTTTCATTAGAGAAGTTCAATTTTCGGATTGGCTCTCTAACGTGGTTCTTGTGAAGAACTGTAATAGAAAATGACAGATGTGTGTCAACTTCACCAATTTGAATAAGGAATGCTCGAAGGATAGCCTCCTGCTACCTAGAATCGATTTGTTAGTAAACTCTATGTCTGGACATGAGTTGCTTAGTTTTATGGATGTATACTCAAGTTACAATCAGATTATAATGAGTCTAGAGGGTGAGGAGTACACTTCTTTTATGACCAACTAGGGGATATATTGTTACAAGTTATGCCTTTCGGTTGAAGAATGTGGGTGCTACACTCCAGCGACTTGTAAAAAAAATATTTGAGGCTCAGATTGGTCAAAATATTGAGGTGTATGTGGACAATATACTTGTCAAAAGTAAAACTACTGGTGACCAAATCTGAGATCTGAGTGAAGCCTTCAAAACACTCTGGACACACCACATGAAGTTAAATCCAAGTGTTTTTTTTGAAGTATCCTCAGGTAAGTTCTTAGGATTCATAGTCTCTCGGTGAGGAATTGAGGCCAACCCAAAGAAAATAAAGACAATCTTGGATATGAACCCATCACGGATCGTGAAGGATGTCCAAAGGCTTACCGGGAGACTTGCAGCATTCTCTCGTTTCTTAGCAAAGTTTGCTGAAAAATATCTCCCGCTCTTCAAGGCTTTGTGAGAAATGAACAAAAATGGCTTCCAATGGACAGCCGATTGCTAGACAACCTTCAAGAGTTGAAAGACTATTTGGCCAGTCCCCCTCTCCTAACGTCACCGAATGTATGTGAGGAGCTGTACTTATATTTGTAAGTTTTGGAAATGGCACTAAGTTCGGTCTTAATTCGAAAATAATCAAATGTTCAAAGATCAGTCTATTAAGTTAGTAAAACCCTGTTAGATGTGGAGACCTATTACATTCATGCTGAAAAGATTGCATTGGCTCTAGTATATTCTGTTAGGAAACTGTGGCCCTACTTCTAAGCTCACAAGATAGTCGTCCTCAGCGATCAACCTTTCAAGGGAATATTATGGAAACCTGATGTGTCTAGACAATTTGCTAAATGGGCTATCGAGCAAGGGCGAGTTTGACATAGAATTTTGGCGAATGCCAGCCATAAAAAGACAAGCTCTAGATAACTTTGTAGTGGAAACCATGACCTTGGTTGAGGACATCCAAGTGGCCAACAAAGGTTTCGGGCAGACAGAGATGACTTTGATCTGGACATTACAAGTCAATGGGTCATTAACGTTGTCTAACAGTGGAGCTAGAGTGGTCTTGAGAACTCCATATGGGATGGAAATATGTTACTCATTGAAGCTTGCATTTTCGACGACTAACAATGTTGCCAAATATGAGGCATTACTTACTGGACTACTATTGGCTAAGGAATGTGTAGTGAAGCATTTGGCTGTTTACAATGATTCTGAGGTGATCATCAACCATGTTCGAGGATGCTTCGAGGCGTCAAGTCCTATGCTGGCGAGCTCCCTCGCTAAAGTGAGGAACATTATACAAAAGTTTGACAAAATGGAGATAGTGCACATTTTGAGAGCAGATAATGGGAAGGCCGATTAGCTAGCGAGGGTCACTGTGATGGAAAATCCTGATTTGTATTCTAGAAGCATGCGAGAAGTCCTAACTACTCCAAGTATTGAGGAATTTGAGTAAGAAATTGTACGAGTCTCCACAATGAAAGTTGGATGTCCTCTTACTAGTGATATATTACTAACGATATTCTGCCAGAAAGTCCGGAGGATGCCACGCACATAAAAAGGATGGCTAGATGGTACACTATCATGGACGGAAGAATGTATCACCAAGGGTATTTAACTCCTTATTTGATGTGTCTCACACCAAAGGAAGCCAACTATGCATTGAGCGAGGTTCACCTCGGAATATGTGGATTATACATCAGAGGTAAGAATTTTACTTTCAAAATAATGTGCCAAGGCTACTATTGATCTATGATGAAGAAAGATGTTGTGGACTTCATCAAGAAATGTGAGAACTGCCAATTGCACGGTAGCATGACTCATCAGCCACTGACAGAGTTGAAGACCCTGCAGGCCCCATGGCCATTTGCATAATGGGGGTTGGACATACTTGGTCCCTTTCCAATAGCATCTGGTCAAAGAAAGTTTGTCATTGTGGAAATTGATTATTTCACCAAGTATGTTGAAGCCTCCCCGTTGGCAAAGTTCACTAAGTATAATGCGATAAAGTTTATCCGATAAAATATTATCTACAGGTTTGGGATCCCCGAGAAAATAGTAACCAACAATGGGATTCAATTCACCGACAAACGCTTCACCAAGTACTGTACGAACTTGCATATTCGGCTAGCACACACTTTTGTGGCCTACCCACAATCAAACGGGCAAGTAGAGGTCACCAATTAAACCATGCTGCATTGTCAGAAGACCAAACTAGAGAACCCTGGGTAGATGAGTTACCCTCAGTATTGTGGTCCTACTAGATGACATCCAAGGAATCAAGACAGGAGACACCCTTCAGTCTATGGTTTGGAATCAAGGCGGTCATCCCGATAGAGATCGGTCTACCTAGCCATTGGGTTGAAAATTTTGACTCACTTAGCAACGCAGAGTGACTTAGGGAGCATCTCAACCTACTTAAAGAAGCTCGAGAAGTTGCTAGGATGCGAATGACAGTCTATCAATAGCTGATTGCTTGATATTATAACAAAAGGGATGAGGCATGGCAATTCGATGTCGGAGACCTAGTTCTACAAAGTATAGAGGTAATGGGTAAAATCACCAATAGGAATAAACTCTCCCCTAACTGGAAAGGCCCATTCATCGTCTCGACCATTCTCTAGAATGGTGCGTATAAGTTATGCAACCAGAACATTAAGCTGATGCTAGGGACGTGGAATGCCGTCCACTTGAAAAAGTTCTATCAATGACTTCAGGTAGGTGGAATATGTATCATTAAGTGTGTCCGTATCACGTTTAAATTAATAAAATAAGTTCTTCATTTATTTTTCTAATTTATTTGTTATTTGCTTATTCATATGAATGCTTGGAATGACATTGTATAAAATCAAGACGACCTAAACTAATCCTAAGTTAGGTGGGTTGCAACCCACCTGTTCCTTGACTTCAAATCGTTAAATAACCTTGGACCAGCTCTGAGCGACTCATATGTGGTCAAATTAAAATCTTAGACCGACCCACTTCAAGTGGCCCATTTGATGTTGGATTTGAACATCAGATTTATTTTGAGTGGCCCATGCGAGGTCAAACGCCTAAACCTTAGGGGGCCTTTGTCATGTATGTGATGACTCTTGTATACAAGGATGAGCACCTTTAGTCTACCATGGCTTGATAATTGGAATCAAATGTGTGGGATACATGACATTCCCCAAAAGAGCAAGCTCCTAATAATAGCATACTGACTTCCATGACTTCGTCAAGGACCGGCAATGACTACCATTACTAAGCTGACAAATGATAACAAGATGACACATAAATGGCAACCTTCCAGTAATAACGACGATTAGAGAAATTTTCCTTAATTCATTAGAAGAAGCAACAACATCAGTAAAAGGAAAAGGAGAACAACGTTAAGATTGGGGACTCTTGACGGCTACATCGAAGGCTCATCGGCGTTAGAAAAATTTTTCAAGTCAGATCGGCATTGGGCACCCATATTCCTTTGGTCAAAGCAGCCAACCAAAAAGTGAGGGCCCACTAGTGAAGCAACATGCTGACACAGGAGAATGCCCTCTAAAAATATAGCACTCAGAGCTAGGCCCACCTCCTTTGGTCTTAGTTAGGTCATCAGCTCTGAGCCTAGCCGGACGTTATCACTCTGGAGATTCGTAAGATGATGTTTGACCAACTTTAGAGCATCTTTAGTGTTCTGCAGCTCAACTTCAAGGCTGGAGGCCCGTTCTTGCATCTCCTCGAGCGTGCTCGGATCGATGCGTGTTTGTATTAGCTAATGAACCTCTCCCTCAACTCGGTGAATCCTAAGATTCCGTTGATGCAAGCATAACTTCAAAATTCCAGTCATCTTATTATCCTACGAATAGAAAAGGAGTAATGGAAATCAAGCCTGATTATTTCTAGTAAAGTGAAAAGTTATCTTAAAACATATTGTAATGTAGCGTGCTCTCTGGGCAGCAATGCTCATAGGCACCCTCGATGACAAAGTAGGAGTGGATGCTTGATCCGGCCTATGACTTCTTAGACTTTGATGGGATGAGGAAGCCACTAGATCCTATGCTGGAGTAGATTCTCACTCCAGCTGATTCCCTTCTGGACTTAGTGGGAATGAGGAGGTCATTGGTTTTTACACAAGAGTCTCTAGGTGGGATGCGTCCACGATTTTTGTCACTCTTGCATCTTTACTCTTATTAGCCAGTCAGATAAGGGGCTCCTCCGGCACCTGGACCAACTCAGTAGAAAGGCCGGGCACCCTTTTCGCAGTTAGAATGGCCTTGATAGTAAGGAACTCCTCTCAGACTTGAGCCAGTTCACCAATTGGTCTAGACGGCCCACCAGCCTCGGGTACGCTTACAATACCCACAACCTCTGGCTCTCTAGGGGCTTTAGCAGAGGAAGCAGGGGGCTCCTCACCTGCAACGAACTTAGATCCAGTGCCCTCTTCTAGGATTCGACCGGCTGGAGTAGGAGGAACAAAAACTGCCAATTCCCCACATCCTCTCTAACATAGGGAGGCCAGTCTCCGTGGAGGAAGAAGAAGGACTCAGTGAACCAGCTCATCGTCGTAATGAGGAGTCTCTGATATTTATACCTTTTTCCTTCCTTTTGCGCCGTTTGGGTGGCAGAGCGGTTGCTCCTACCTCGTCCAATCGGGACTCCCATTTACTTAGTGAAAGCATTTTGGTAGAGAAAAAAATGCTTGTTATCCTTACCACTGAACGAGTCTGCATATGCCCAGATAAGTTCTATCATCAATTTTACTGAGCCCTCTTCCTCACTAGAAATTTTGCCAATAAAGGACTTTAGTACTTTACGCCACTCATTGGGGAGGCCCAATTCTAAAGCATCCAAATAGAAAAATCGGTCCTTCTATTTTTTAACTGATTCATAAATTATTCCACTTATATTTAATTCATGTAAGGATAGTGAGATCCAATCCCCGCTCTGACAAAATCAAAACAATACCTTTATGACTATAGCATTTAGAGTTAGCTCTCAAAGGCATAAAAAGATGCAAAGATTGCAAAAGTATTTCACTGCATTTGCATGAAATCGCGCGATGGGAACACTATGATCCATGAAAATCTTGTGCAAATTGTGCACGATGGGAAAGCAAAGACAACTCCTCAAGTGGGCTTCGTAGATGGTGATAAAGCCACCGGGAGGAGAGCAGGTTCTATCTTTCTTAGCCGGAACCACAAACAAAACTTCTCAAGTAATCTTGTACTGAGAATAAGGACCCTCGATGTCTGTTGATGAGAGCACCGACTTGATTGCATTAATATGTGGAGCTATGGAAACAAGTCTTTGAAACAAGTAAAGAAGAAGATTTTGATTCAAGGAAGAAGAAGATGACCAAAGAATTTGAGGGAGGAAGTAGAGGATTAAAGATTTCAGAAGAAGAAAATAACAAAATAGTGCTGGTTTTCTAAGCAGACGTTTTGAATTTGAAAAGGCATGTTTAGAAAAGTCTCGCACGGTCTTAAGGAGGATGTGACATAATGAGAAGGGACACGTGTGAGCGCCTCAAAGTGACGCGACACACCCTCAACCTTGTGTCAAGATTAATGGATTGACATTGCACCAATGATGGATGCGTGGCAATTTGGGTAGGTCTGGTGACAAGACTATGCGGTTTCCAAGACAATCCTCACTTCCCAAAAAGTAGATTGACGGCAAATCTAGACCGAAAAGTCATGACCCAGTCCGGTGTCAATCCAGATTGATAGGCAACAATTCATTCCGGATTAGCCACGTTTCATTTCAGACTGAAAGTCCAGCACAAATCGGTCCAGTGCAATCTAGTCCGACACAATCCAGTGCGGCGCAAACCGATCCAGTGTAATCCGATCCGATGCAATCCAATCTGGCGCAATCTAGTCCGATGTAATCCAATCTAGCGCAATCTAGTCCGATGTAATCCAATCTGGCACAAATCCAAACTGATTAGTCAAAGATCCACTCCAGTATTAATATGAGTTGGCCGGTCTATAATCATGTCAGCTACAAGATTGTTTGGCAGAATCTGATCTAGTCCAGTGACAAGCAAGCTAAGAAAATGGAAAATATGTCCCATCAATAAATATATCGATGGTTAAAAATTTAAATCTCCTTGTATAGGGGGTTAGTGATGGGTACTGTCATAAATGGGCCAATCCTAAAGTGGGGGCCATAAATAAAATAGAGACCCAATGAAAAGCCATGACTTGAAATGGATCATCTCAAGAAAAAGGCCAAAGGATGAATCGGGAAAAATGGATACAACTGATAGCAGCCCATGGCCCACTCTAGTTGGAAAACTAGTTTTAACTGGCTAGAATGGAGAGAGGAAACCGGATGCTCTTATCTAAGACAATTTTATGGGCAATGAAGGAGGTTGAAACTCCCTATCAACATTATAAATACTCCATCTTTGTCTCAAAAGAGGAGGACTAGAGATTCAAAACCTAAGAAGCCTTTGATAGGTGTCATAATTCTCATTTGAGGACAACACTTAATATGCTACTCTTACTTAAGAGTATAACTCTCAAACCATGTCACGACCAGTTGCAACAAAATATTAAATCCCTGCACTAAACATCTCCGACTCAAAACTCCATACTTTTCTTCATCTTTCAATTTTCTAAAGAAAGATTATTGATTTGAGCGTTGGAAGATATATTGGAGAGCGAGTCCCGTCAATTCTCTGATATCCTATTTTTTGTTGTGTTACGTAGGGTTTAGGTTCTAAGGAATGAAAACCGGATCGGCTCCAAATCAACCAAACACGGAAGATTGAACACTTTCCTAATACATATAACAACCCAGATCCGAGATTGCATCAAGTTTAAAATTGAAAAAAAAATATAAAATAAAGTTTTTAAGTTTTATAAATAAACTATAGACAAATTTAAATATATTTTCTAAACCTTTTTTTTTTAATGTTTTAAAAAAGGTCATAATTTTTTTACTTTCTGAACTAACCTTCAATATCCCAAATAAATTGGAAGAGAATGAGATGAAAACATCCCTTATGCATTTGTATAAGAAGCCTGATTTATTACCAACTAATGGCAACAAATGGGAAAAATAATAATGAAAAAGAACAATTGCGGGCTGAGGAAATCCTTCTCTTCTCTATTGTTTTTTTTTTTCTCTTTCGTACTTTTATAGGCTAAAAAGCTTAATTGGGGGATTTCTACAGACAGTATCAATAATTTTTTACTCTGAATTGGTGGCTGACTTTAATTAGATCGGTAATTTGTGCACATGATGCTACACCACATCTGATGGACGATGTGATTTCTCCAAGTTGGCATCACTCTGGCCTGATGGCTGGTGCAATATTTCCTAGGTCAGTGCCCACATCACCAAAGCCTTGGGCTGGATGCCGCACCAACACCTGGGCCTAGCCATTTTACATGGCCAACCACACTTTTCCAGGGCCGGTGCCATCAATTTAATATGCATTCATTTACCAAGGATGGCGCTGTGCTTAGGGCAAGTACTGTACCTAGGCGTTGCCAAGACAACTTGCCATACTAAATAAAGTATGTATTTCTAACAGTTACTATATTGTGACACGTTTTAGCTGCGTGGTTAAACATCCTTTGGAATCATCCTAGCTATCCATGTGGACCAAAATGTTTTGTATTGACCTAATTTAGTGGTGCTGCACTAACTTAGGTACATTATTTTGAATCATGCTGCTAATTTGTGCTTCCCCTTTTTGGGCCCGATAGATTTGAACTTGAGCCATTATATCTAATCTTAGCACTAGCCCAATACACACGGGAGGCCTATATTTGGTCTTTTATGCTATCGTCATTCATCCGTCCAACCTATTTAGTTCTTTCAAGCTAATTTTTTGTCCAATTGATTCATTCGATTTTCTTTTTGTTTATTTGCGGGACAAGTTATTGCGACATCCAAAGTGCGGGTTGGTGGTAGCTAGCATTGATACCCTGGTGCTTAGTGCCATATGGGCGCCACACCCTAGGGTAAGCCATGTCCTATGCCTCAGTAGGACATCAACCTCGGTGCCCCTAGGGTCAAGCCATGTGAGCACCAAGTGCCCTAAATGTGGTGCTCTCCGCATGTAGGGCACTCGCCAGTGCCTATCTCGGGCCAGGGGCCATGCATGTAGTGTAAGGTACGGATATTTAAAATATAGTAAATTCTAATAATTAAATTGGTATAATTAAGTTTGGGATAAGTAAAATTAAAAAAAATAAAAAATTTATCTAGTGTAGCAAATTGCAAGGCTGAGCCTGTTGCAGGCTCAACCCCAAAAGGAGGTGCGGATTCTAATAGCATTTGGGCTAGTCATACGCTCGAGCACAAGAGAGGGAGCCAATTCCAGTATGTGTGCACTCGACGGGCGCTTGCTAAGCGCTCGAGCACGAGCACGATTTTCTACCACCAACTGATTTCGTTTTTTTTTTATAAAAGGGGAAGGGGAGAAGAGTAAGGGCATAACCACAAAGAGCAGCGAAGGAGGAAGGAGGAGAAAGGAAAAGTGAAGGAGATTTTGGCTAATTTTGACCCAATTAGAGTAAGGAAAATGGTAGATCGGACGAAGGCAAGTATACCCCAACTTTATTTTCTATTTTATCGCTTTTAGACATCTCCATTTTGATATTTATGTTTTGAAACCCTCATCCCCTAGGCTTTGCCATAAATAATGCATGTTTCTCATAATTTTTTAGTTATATTTTGTGTTTATATATGGCTATTATA
>JAOVVI020014882.1:0-10145 GCA_028571085.2 Nepenthes alata | reverse complement strand
TGTAAAAAAATAAATGTAAAAACATTGTGGGAGATGCTTGAGACACTCCACACTTCAAAAACTAGTAACAACAAGTTGTATCATTTGACGAAGTTGATGCAAGTGAAATGCAAGATAGGCATGTCAATAGCCGATCATTCAAACAAATTTTAAGGATGTATGACCCAATTGAATAACATGGGTATCAAATATGATGATAAGCTATTAGGCTTATAGTTGTTGACCACCTTATCAGACACATGGGAAGTGATACAGATCACCATCGCTAATATCGCTTCAAATGGTGTGGTGACTTTAGAAATAGCAAAGGGAGTTGTGTTGAATGAGGAGATGAGACATCTATCATAGGGCTCCTTTTCTTCACACTCTGAAGTGCTATTCTCTGAGTAACGAAAAAGAATTAAAGGGTGTGGTCATAAATTTGGCAAGAAAATCCAAAGCAAGTCCCGATCGAGAAACCAAAACCTCGAATACCACCACTACAGGAAAAAAGGCACACATCAAAAAGTACTACTATAAGTGAAAGCGAGAGAACGCTAATGGGGATGAGAAGAAAGTTGACAAGGCTCGAGATGAGGAGAGCCCCTCAATTATTTTCAACGCTGACTTTTTGTTGGTGTGTAAAAAAGATAAGGTGATCAATCTGGCTGATCATAAAACGAATTGCATGGTGGATAGTGTTATCTCACTGCACGTCATGTCATAAAGGAAATTATTCACGTCTTACACTCTTAATGATTTTAGAGTGTTAAAGGTGGAAAATGAAGGCACATCCGGAATTATCGGTTGTGGTGACGCATGCCTTATCACCAACAATAGAATCAAATTAATGTTAAGGGATATGTGACACGTTTTAGACATTCGGCTGAATATTATTGCAGTGTGCAAGCTTATAATGAAGGGTTTTGCAACACTTTTTGTAAAGGGGCATAGAAGTTGACAAAATGATCTCTAATAGTTACCCAGGGAATGAAATTTTCTAACTTGTATGTACTATAAACCTCAATTTCAGCTGAAGACATACGTTACAAGAAGTGATGAGTGTGAGCCACATTAGTGAAAAGGGGATAAATTATTGGACCAAGAAGAACTTCTTTGAGGTGTGAATAAAGCTAAACTGAAGACTCATTCTCATTATATGGCAGGAAACTAATTTTGAGTTTCATTCCATGAAAACTTGTCAACAAAGAAGGCCGATCTCCTAGAGTTGGTCCACACCGACATATATGGCCCATTCAGAGTAAACACCCCCAAAGAAGCACTTTATTTCATCACATTTATTAATAATTATTTAACAAAATTATGGGTGTACCCGTTGGAATCGAAAGATCAAGCCCTTAATGTATTTGAGCAATTACTTGCCTTGGTGGAGTGGCAAATAGAAAAAAAGTTGAAGTGCATCCAAAGTGATAAGGCAGAGAGTATATTGGAGCATTCGACATGTATTGTCTGACCCATGAAAATTAATACTAAAGGACTCCATTGAACACCGTAGTTGAATAGTGTGGCTGAATAGATGAATAGAATGTTGATAAAGAGAGTTTGCTGTGTGCTTTTGGAGGTGAAGCTCCCCGACTCATTTTGGGTGGAAGCCTAGAAAGCCATTACTCATGTAATCAACCTATAGCCGAGTGGTCCACTGAACGGAGAAGTGCCAAAAGAGGTGTGGTCACAAAAGAAAGAATCCTACAAACATGTGCGCGTGTTCAGGTACATGTCCTTTGTCAACATCCCTATGGATAAAAGGTCCAAGTTGGATTCCAAGACAAGACAGTGCATCTTTCTCGGCTACGAAAAAAATAAGTTGGGATATCGATTCTACGATCTAATAGAGAAGAAACTTATTCAATCAAGGGGTATGATGTTCATCAAGGATGAGATGATTGAAGATATCGGTAAAGCTAGAAAGGTCATTTCTAACAATGACAATAGCTGATTTTGTGATATAAATGTTGAATAATTGATATTGGTGCCTGTTCGTAATGAAGACGGGATCAAGGCAATGTCAAAGGGGAAGAAGACCATAGGACTCCTACGCTTGATGGAGAGGATGATGCAAATGTGGCTGATACTGTTTCTCATGATGTCGCTAAACTCATCAAGATCATTCCACTTCAACGATCCAAAGAGATCGAAGGCCTTCTGTTTGTCTATCGGCAGATAAGTACGTATTGCTTACCGATGGAGAAGAGCCCGAAAGTTTTGATAAAGCTATGGAAGATGAGTATAAATTAGAGTGGATGGAGGCTATCCAAGATGAAATGAAATCGTTGTATGAGAACCACACATCTGAGCTAACCAAGTTACCTATCAGTAAACGAGCTTTAAAGAATAAGCAGGTCTTTCACTTAAACACTGAAGAGAATATCCCACAACCAAGGTATAAACTAAGGTTAGTTGTGAAAGGCTTCAACTAGCGAAAGGACATCAATTTTGAGAATATTTTTACTCTTATTGTAAAGAAGTCATCAATAAGGGTGATACTTAGATTGGCTATAATTCTTGATTTGAAAGTAGAACAATTGGATATGCGGATGATATTTCTTTATGGTGACCTTGATGAGGAGATTTACATATAACAGTTAGAGGGATTCCGTGTTAAGGGAAGGAGCATTTGGTGCATCGTGTGAAGAAAAGTCTATATGGGTTGAAGCAGGCCCTAAGACAATGGTGTACAAAATACGAGTCTGTTATGATGGGTTAAAACTACTAGAAGACTACTGTGGACTATTGTATTTTCATTCAGAGGTTTTTCATGGATGACTTTGTTATTCTCCTACTCTCTGTAGGTGATATGCTCATTATTTGGCAAAATACCTCTCGGATCACTGAATTGAAGTAACAGTTTGAAAAATCCTTTGCCATGAAGAATTTGGAGACGACAATGTAAATTTTGGATATAAAAATATTTCACAATCGTAAATTAAGAAAGTTATAGATGTCACAAATGAGTTACATTAAGAATGTGCTTTAACGTTTCAACATGGAGAAATTCAAACCGATAAGCACTCCATTGGCCAATCATTTTATACTGAACAATCGATAATGTCCTTATATAGATGATGAAAAGGCAATCATAAGATGTGTTCCCTACTCTTTAGCCATGGGTAGTTTGATGTATACTATGGTGTGAACACCACTGAATATTACTCATTCTATTTGAACGGTTAACCAGATTCTTTCAAATCCTAGAAATGAGCATTGGTTTAGAGTGAAATAGATATTGATGTATCTCCGAGGAACTTTCAAATTGTTCTTGTATTTTGAAACTGACAATTTACTACTGGTTGGGTATACTAATACAAATATAGTAGGTGATGTCAACTCTTATCATGAAGTGTGTTATTCATTGTAGTGATAGAGGTTAGCAAAAGCGATATGTGCTACTTTGGACCACTGTGGATGAAGAAAGTCATCTAGGAACTCAGTTTTAAGCAAAAGCAATATGTGCAACTTTATGATAGTCAAATCGCAATTTACCTTTGTAGAAACTCACCATTTTATTCTAAATCAAAGCATATTGATGTCAGATATCATTAGGTGCAAAATATCGTTGACTCAAAATTGTTAACACTTAACAAAGTCAGGATCGAGGAGAATGGATTAGACATGATGATCAAAGTGATCCTGAGGAGGAAGCTTAAAACTTGTTGAACTATTATCGGGATGATGATTACCCCCATAGGTTATGAAGAAAAGTTTGTTGGGTAATAGATTACTCCCATGTAGATCCCATACCTATTTAACGTGTCATTTGGTAGCTCGCATGCGCAAAGTACGTTTAACGAGTGCTTAAGCGCTAGTTCCAATATAAATACACATATATGCATTTTTAGGATTGCCACTTTGTAATTTTTGAGATTTAGAATACTGACATAGTGAGAAAATGAAGAAAAAGAGAAAGAAAATGGAGAAGATGAAGATTTAAATATCAAATTATGGTACGTTTAGTTGTTGGATTGGGATAATAAGAAAATTGAATAGTCATTTTTAGGGAATAGAATATGATGTCAATAAAGTTAAAATTGCATTCTCATATTTGGTTATTGAAATAGAATAAGATAAAAATTGATATTTTATTATTTAGTTTGTAAAATAGTATGATGAATAATGTAGGAATAGTAATAATAATAGTGATAATAATAATAATAATAATAAGAATAATAATAATAATAAGACATAATAATAATAATACGTAATAATAATAATAAGTTATTTCATATATATGAGAATAAATATTTTCATAATAATATTTATTTTTGATTAAATTGTAACCAAATGGAGGAATATTTATTCCTCTGAAAATAAAGAGTGAATAGAATTTCTATTCTCTCCAACCAAGCGCCACCTTAAGTTCTGAATTGTGTTCTATTCTCCATCAATATTGGATACGTTGTTCTTACAGTTGAGAAAAATATTTTAGCAGTCTTATTTCTCTTCTTTTATCTTATACTCATTATTATTCAAGCTTATTTGTTATAAGGTGTTGAGTCCTTATATTTATTTAGGTTTATATAACCGAACTTATATTATATAGTGGATATTTCAGACTTGTAATCATGTAGTTTTTCTACCTCATTCCAAAAGTGAGTTTTCCATGTAACATCTAATGTTTATTATTGTTTATGATTATTTACTTGTTATGCATCATTAATTATTTTCTCACGGTTTAAATAAGCGGTCCAAGTCCTAACACCTTGAATATTTCTCCCATGCACTATTTGCTTCTTGAATATCTATCCCATGCCTCTGCCCTAAGCCTCATCAGCTTCCCCTTAATTTTACTCTTCTAAGGAAGTTGTTCATCCTTCAATAGGTATGCATTAATGCTAGCCCCTAACTCCATCTTCCCCATTAATCTAGTAGCCTGGTTATCTATTTAGGATAAGTTAGTTTTTTTTTTTCAATAAAACTCAAATCTTAAATATTAATCAAGTATTAGCCATCAACTTTTATGAATATTTAATCCTTTAGATTGGTCTTATAAGCTTCAATCAGCTGTGATTATGAATTTCTATATAGATAAAAATCCTGCCATCCTTTGACTGCATTAGCCAAATGTATTTTCAAGGAACCTCTCAGATGAATAAATTATTACATGCTCAAGCTGTTTAAGAGATGTTAAAATATTACAGACTCTTAGAATCTAAACTGTGAAATTTCTATTTCAGGCTACGGTAGAGAGGTTGAATTTGTCCAATGACCTCAATGGGAATAGAAGTCCGATTGGAGAAATATTCTTAGTAGTCTGATGACCTAGGCTTTGTCAATTTTAAAGCGGAGGGAGCGACTCATTAAGTTACCAATCATTGGCCAACAGATTTTACTAATGCAACAGCAAGGTCTCGTAAGAGAAGTGAATGATCTTCTTTTCATAGGAGAATGAATGTACTTAGGTCATGATGGTTTCTCTTTGAAAAATAACATCTTTTAGTAAAATATTTTCCCAATATAAAAATTTAATTCCTATGATAGAAGGTGGATGGAGCATTTATGGTTAAAATACCAAAAAAGCAATTGTGCATATTATTCATGATTGGTTGAGTATCGAAAATCAAGAGGCAAATGTACATTCGTTATAATTCGTATTGGTTACTAGCTATTCAATTAGCTTCCATATTGTTAACCTATTTTTTAGGCATGACAAGCTTTTTTGTGGTGCGACAAACATTACTAAACTTATATACTAGGATTCCTATTTGAATTATTTTAGATATATTTAATATTTCAAATTTATTAAATGTACTAGGTTAATGGAATTTTGAAGAATTTTAAAATATTTTTGTTCGGTGTTCGTCACTAGAGGATCACCAGCCGTGCGCTCGAGACCTAAAAACCAGAAGGTGTGTACCCGATGAGTACTCAAAGCACGCTCGAGCATAGATTCCAGAACGTGCCGCGCTCGAGCAACGCTCTAGTGATGCTCAAGCACCAAGTTACCCAATAGTATGCGCTCCAGACACACTTAAGGCCCGTTTGAACGTGAGGCTAGGTATAAAAGCACACACGGGTTAGGGTTCAGTCATTCATGTGATAGAGAAGGGAAATGAGAGAGAAAGAGGAGGTAGAGGAAAAGAGAGAAAGTGGTGATTAGGTGTCTCAGAGTATTCTTTCGTCAGATCTGTGGAGTACGAGATTGAGGCACGTATCCGTAAGCAAAATTCTTGGTCTATTTTCATGTCTGGCAATATTTGTATATATTTTAAAAATTTTCTTTACATATATATTATTTTTATGCACTCCATCTATTTATTGTATACATGAATATATAATTTACTGGTTGTTATGTGATTTTACATGGGTATTTACAATATTGGTGGGTTTTGATATTTATGAAAACCCAAAATGATATTATGTATATTTGTGTATCCATATATTATGGAATCATGAATTAGGCTTGACATCAATTCATAAGCATGCTACCGAGGGCAGGGTTAGTATGTAGACCACGGCAGTCTGAGACCCATGGGTTTGATATATGTGATTCGAAATATGTGGTATGTTGTCTTCCTTCTGCCGGCAGGAAGGTTAAAGTATATTATAGTTGACCTATCCCACTGTATATTTTAAATGAGAACCATCATAAAGAATTTATAAAAACTAATATATTTAGGTATACTAATATATAACTACACTTGAGGTTACACCCAATACCGTGAATAGCAAAATATAGTAAGTTCTAAGTCTATGAGAGACAACGTACATAAATGGCCTTGAGCTGTCAACTTGAAATGCAGTTGGACCTAGAGCTACCAGTCTAAAACATAGCCGATATAGCCAAGGTTACCAGACGGGTGTAATCCTTCATCAAATTGGTCTAACAATCTTTGGTTTTTTGATTTTATGCATGCATTATATTTCTGTATGGTTTTATATTAGACTGTGATTTGAAATGCATTGATTGACCCACGGATTAGACAATAAGAATGTCTCGTACATGTGGATATGTGTTAATCCCAGAACATGTTTAGATTATGTGTTTCCGTCTCGGTTTTCTTTTATTTATGTATATGAGATTATGATATTTGAATCCGAATGATGGTATATGTCTCACGCAGATATGGTGATAGTTACAACTTATACAATGTGACCTCGGATCACAATATGCTATAATACGTATGATATCATCTATAAGATTCGGCCAGACCGTGATTTATTATGATTATGTCTCGAAAGGATAATTTGATATGGATGATGATTTTATACGATACTATTCCTCGATCTTCAAGGATTTTACAGACCGTATGGTTTGTTTTACACGATTGTTATGTGAAATTCATTCCCTCTAATTTATATGTACTATTTTATATATGATGATTATACTTGTTAGGTTTTAGGTTCACGTTTTCATATTTTTTCCTTCAAACTAGTGACTTGGATATGAATACAGGAGTTCAGACTCGATTTAATATGGTATTGTTTTCCCTATTAGTATGGATGTTTATATCTATTAGGCTTTTGATCTCTAGGGTGTATTTGGTTATTATAAATGGCCCGTTGTGCACCGTGGATTCTGTATTATTGAGTATTAAGGGATAATTATATTTTATAGATGAGTTATAATTTCATTGGATATCCCCTTTTTAACTTTTACATAGAAAGTCATGTATTTTATTATTCGGATTATATCTGATGAAGTCCTGTTTGGGTTATTTTGTGTAGGGTCCTATAATTATAGAGATTGTCATACTCAGGTTAGGTTTTTATCATTATTGATGTATTTATTGGATTTTATATTGTAACTTTTATTTATTGACCTGCGTATTATATCTTGAGAACATGACAGTGGTGGTATTAGAAAAGTGTTTAAAAGGGGAGTAGTTTTGGGTTCCATTGAGTCATTTTGGATCAATTTTAAAAAGATTGTTGATTAAATCTCATGTTTGATAGGTGAATGATATGACTCCCAATAGGCCTTCTAGGGGCAAAAGATTGGTTTCTAATCGGAAAGATGATAGTATGAGTAAAACTCAGGAAGCCACTAGGAGAAGGAGATTGATCTCTAGTTGCAAAGATGAGCATTTGATAATAATGGGTCGCATGAGTGACATTATGATTGGATAATTCAGCGACAAGATAGTGATCTGAAGCTAATAAGGAGAATTGCTCATCAAGGTCAATAAGCTCAAGAGGCTTTGAGGAGGATGGCCGAGTAAGGCCAAAGTAGGATTTTGTTTGATAGATTCAAAAGCAAGCATGTCCCAAAATTTTGGAGAGAGTTCAATCCCGTGAAGGCAAAAAATTTGATACAAAAGTTAGAAAGAGTATTTGAAGTAATTAATTGCCTCCAAGAGGATAAGGTTAAATTTGCTGCTTATTGACTGAAAGGTGAGGTTAGCAAATGGTGGGTGGCCCATTGCCATACTTTGGGGTAAGGAAATGAAGAGATCTCTTGGGATGTATTTCATAAGACATTCTTGGACAAATTCTTCCTATCCAACATCCAAGATATTAAGGTGGATGAGTTCAATCGATTGAGGTAAGGAAACAAATCATTAGTTGAGTATGATACGTAATTTTCAGAGATGTCACAATTTGCCCCGCATGTTACGGGGGATAAATCTTTGAAGGCTTGGAAGTTTCTATTGGGATTGAATGATTCAATCAAGAATCAGCCGGTGCCCTTCCGGTTGAAGACATATAGTGAAGTTTTGGATCAGGTCATCTTGATTGAGTAGGAGCAGTTCAGAGAGAAATATTTTGAGAAGAGATCGCAGTATAAAAGTTAAAGTTCTCAAGGTGAAGGTTCACACTCAAAGTATAAAGGTAAAGACAAAGGTAAGATAACTGAAGAGATGTCTTCTCCTCCAAAGTTTCATTTTACAAAGTCAGCATGTGAGCAATGTAGAAAGAGCCATGTCCAGTGAGCTTGTTTCTAGCAGTGTGGGGCATGTTTTAAGTGTGGTTAGGAAGACTATCATGCAAAGGACTACCCTCAATCTCTAAGGAGGGAGCGTCTAGATAGAAGGCCAGCAACTTCTAAGATAGCTTATGCAGCGTCGACCCGTGTGATAGGGTGAATTTGTTTGTGGCGGAAGGTATCCTACAAAATTTTAATTCCTTGGCTCATGCATTGATTGACCCAAAGGCTACTCATTCTTTTGTGGCCCCTAGGTTTGTGTGTAATTTATATATGCTACCTCAATTTTTGGAGAATTCTTTGATGATATCAACCCCTATGGGTGAATCATTGCTAACGGAGATTGTCCATCCCTGATGTCTTGTTGGAGTTTTTGGTTATGAGTTATTAGTGCATTTTATTTCACTGGATATGCCAAATTTTGATGTTATATTGGGAATGAATTGGTTTGCATGCTATCACGCTACGGTGGACTGCTTCCACAAATCTATACTGTTTATATTCGCGGATATGAATCTTTTAAATTCCAAAGTAGGATTAGGAAAGAAGCAACGGGATTGATTTCAATCCTTCACGCGAGCCATTTGATGCGAAAAGGATACCAAGCTTATCTAGCATGTGTGACCACTTCTAAGAGTTATTCAGTGGCCATTAAGGATATCCCTATTCTTCATGAGTTTGAGGATATATTTTTAGAGGATTTGCCTGGATTGTCTCTCGATAAAGAGATTAAATTTTCTATTGATGTGGTGTCCAGGTCAGCACCAATTTTGAGGACTCCTTATAGAATGGCTCCATTTGAACCAAAATAGTTGAAGCAATAGTTGTAGGAGTTGCTAGAGAAGAATTTTATTTGGCTGAGTGTGTCACTGTGGGGGGCACCAGTGTTCTTTGTAAAAAAGAAAGATGGGTTGATAAGACTGTGTGTGGATTATAAGGAGTTAAATAAGATCACAATCACGAACAAGTATCTCCTCCCGAGGATAGACAATTTGTTTGATTAGCTGCAATGAGCTCAGGTATTCTCAAAAATTGATCTAAGGTTAAGGTATCATCGGCTAAGGATTAAGCGGGAGGACTTGCCCAAAACAACTTTTAGGATGAGGTACGGTCAATACGAGTTTCTAGTGATACCTTTTGGATTTGTGAATGTTCCGACATCATTTATGGATTCAATGAATTGGGTCTTCTAGCCATACCTAGACCAGTTGTAGTAGTTTTTATTGATAATATTCTAATTTATTTGATGAGCTTTGAGGATTATGAAACTCATTTGAGGATTGCA
>JAOVVI020014880.1:0-11369 GCA_028571085.2 Nepenthes alata | reverse complement strand
GTAAAAATAAAGAAATTTATTGATTTATGTTTTATTTGATTTAGTTTTTAACAAAAAAATTGTAAAGGGATAAAATTATTAGATAACATTGTAGGCATTAAAATATTTGCATATATATCTTGATGGGTACATCCATAATGGGCTGACTTAAAAAGAAAAAACGGCCTAAATCCAGAAAGGCCCATGTGTGCCCGAATGATCAACGTTAGCCGTTGATCAGACAAAAAGCAAAGTAGACCAGTAAAGCTTGACAATAGGATGGACAACTGGCTTATAGAGACGGTCAATATTTCTATTGACCGGAAGCATTACAGTAGGTCGGCCTAATGTCGCACGTGGGCCAGGCCCAGTCTAGCCCACACTTCCGTCTTCGACCAATAATGGTCTTCTCCCCTAAATTCACACTCTCTTAGAAGAAATATCTATTGTAACAGTTACCAACAGATTTAGCGCACGTTCCATGAAAAAAATACCAGATTTTGTCCCTATAAGTAGTAAACCCTAACGGTTACAACATGCAGAAAGAATGCAATTTGCCAGGAAGCTATTACCGCCATTAAAGCTCCCACACCAAGAAAGAAAGCCACCCAACAGTGCGTGGGAATCAAGCCTTCTTGCCCAAGGAAGGCTGCCCAACAGCATAGCTATAAAAGCCTATGGAATTTTCACCCCAAGGCAGGCATTCCATCTCAGGCAAAAATGCTCTCAATACACCCCAAATCGCTTTTGTCATCAATCTCTCTCTCTTTACTGCAAAGCTCTCACGCTTTCAGTAAGCCATTCGCTCTTTGTCACCATGTTCCCAGCGAATATGGTGTTAAGAGCCAACGCTCCTCATGGGCCTAAAAGTCTCTCTCTACGAGACATCCCACCGTCCCAAACACTTTCCTAGTATTCTCATTTCATTTGTTTCTTTTACCTTATAGATTCGAAGGCTGATTACTAATTTGAGTATCAGAGTATTTTCGATGGGACGACCTCTCACCGTCACCAGACCTCTCATTCGTTGTAGTGGTGTGTAGGATCCATACTCAGTGGATAGAGTCGAATTCTGATGATTAACTCAATCCGAATCTGTTTAAAATTTAGATATAAGACGCATCATTGGCGCCGTCTTTAGAAAGTTTGCAAAAACCTAATCACCTTTTCTATTCAATTTCACTCAATTTTGCATCACTTTCCATCAGACGGAATAGTGGACACAAGAGCGCAAGCTAGCGAGTCTATTAGAGACGTGACCTCACCCAACCAGGATCGAGTTGTGGGTGCCCAGGTCAACGGGGTGGTCAATGGTGTGCCAGCACCATTTTCTTAGAACCTGATGAAGAATATGAGCAATATGAACAAAATACTCTAAATACTCTACGATCACCAGGAAAACACTTAGCAGGGGGCTCTGCCTGCAGCAGTCCCTATTCAGGCCTCTAGGAGAGGAGGCTAAAAGAAAAATAAACTGGCCAAGAAGACCAAAAGGTCGATGAGCACACGCGCTCCGGAGGCCTCAGATACCCAGAGTCGATCAAGGCTTGAAGAACGCTTGGGTAGCAGGACTCCGGAGGAGAGCCGATAATGGAGGAATCATTGATACTTTTGGACAGACGCCTCCCCTCAGGTTCAGGAGGGATCCTCTAGGGTTATTGATCCACTGGTGGTAGTAGCCGGCCGGCTACCTGCCAGGTTAGAAAAAGAACGGAGTTGAGGACCTACCTCAATTCCAAAAGGGTTGGTGACGCTATACCCATAGATTCAAGGGTGGAAAAAATCATGAAACACGTGTCCCAGGATGATGAACACACCTTGGATTAGGACAAGTCTCCTTTCGCGGCATGCATCTTGAACCGTCCTATACCGATCAAGTTCAAAATGCCTACTTTTAACTCTTACGATGGGAGCATTGATCCTATGGATCACCTCAATTATTTTTGCTCCCACCTGAGTCTACAAGGGTTGGATGACGCTGCCATGTGTCGTTACTTTCCTCTTACGCTAAAGGGAGATACCCGCATCTGGTTCCATCGTCTCCCCTTAGAGTCGATCAGGAGCTTTTGGGAGCTCTATGACCTCTTCTTAGCGCAATACGCCTCCAATCACCGAGAAGAAAAGTAGCCTTGACATTTCTCCCATATTAAACAGAAGTAGGGAGAGAATCCGCAAAAAATCCTATATCGCTTTGCGGCGGAGGCAAGAAGAATTTCCAGGTTCACAGAAGAGATGAAGTTTGACAGTTTCATCTTTGCCTTGACACAAAGGGACTTCTTCAGGCACTTGGCTCATAAAATCTCGCAAACTTTTCAAAAAGTGGAATATATTACCATGGCATACGCTGCAGCAAAAGAAGCCAACGAGGCTAAACGTCCCAAGTGGACCGAGCAATCTCACTCTTTACCAACTATGGAAAAAAGGAAGCACGGTGGCAGCGATCACTTCCACCGAAAGCAGCACAGGATCAAAGCACCAGAACGGAGGGATTACTGGCCGATCAACCTAACACTCTGATTGACACACACTCCAACATTCTCATGTAGATCCATTGGGAGAAGTTCCTTCAGTTGCCAAAACCACTTAAGAAAGCGGAAGGAGGAAATCCAGCCAAGTATTACGATTTTTATCGATCTTTCAGACATTCCATGGAAGACTGCAACGCTTTAGCGGGAGATTGAAGAGCTCATTCGGAGGGGCCACATCACTAGGTTCGTTAGGAACCCTGGATAGAGCTTTGGTACATCAGGCGGGAAAATATTGGAGCCTTCCCCACCAGGGAACCGGGTTATGGCCGAAGTAGTCAACATGGTGACAACCCATCTAGCGAAGACCCAAGCGGATCGCGATGAGTAGCCGGTTGGGCTGAAGAAATAGCGCACAGAAGATAACGTCATTAGCTTTAGAGATAATGACCTGAGCTATGTAATCTCCCCCATGCAGATCCCCTTATTGTATCCACGCTCTTTTCAGACGATAACACCGACTACCAAATGAAATGGATTTTTATTGATAATGAAAATTTTTGTGATTTACTTTATCTTGATGCATTTTTTAAACATAGCTTAAAAAAAATCTATTGCAACCAGCCCACTCTATGACCTTGACAACAAGCCAGTGGCCATCCAAGGAACGATCTAATTGAAGGTCACGTTAGGCATGTACCCAAGAATGGCGAGCCGTACACTAAACTTCTTGGTCATCAACCTGCCTTTCGTATACAACGCGATACTGGGCTGCCCGTACCTTATGACGTTCGGAGCCTTTACTTTAATACCGCGCTTCAAGATGAAATTTCTGACAACACGCAGTAATGGTGAAGTGCTAGGTGATCAAGTTCCTAGACGGACATGCCACATGTCTCAAATCGCTCCGTGTGGCAGCATAAAGACGGCAGGAGAGCTTGACCATCGAGATGAAGTGACTCTGCAACAAGCACAATCTAGTGAGGCAACCGATCTAATCCCACTAAACCCAGAGGACCCAGAGAAGTGCATACAGATCGGGGGCTCACTCACTGGGATACTGCGTGACGAGCTGATCACGTTCTTACGATGGAACGCTGATATCTTCGCGTGGACTCCCGCTGACATGCTTAGGATTTCGGTCGGAGTAATGGTCCACAAGTTGGGCCTCAATCTCAACCGCAAGCCCATCAGGCAGAAGAGGAGAAATCACTCCGTAGAGAAGCTAATTGTCATCCCAGAAGAGGCAAAGAAGCTACTGAACGTAGACTTCATCAGAGAAATTCAGTACGCTGACTAGCTCTCCAACATCGTCCTAGTAAAAAAAAGCAATGGAAAATGGCAAATGTACATCGACTTCACAAACATAAACAAAGCTTACCCAAAAGACAGCTTCCCTTTACCCAGGATCGACCTGTTGGTGGCTCAACATCCGGATATGAGCTGCTGAACTTCATGGACGCGTACTTAGGTTATAATTAGATCCAAATGAGTTCAGAGGACGAGGAGCACACCTTGTTCATGACAAACCGCGGCACCTACTACTATAAGGTCATGCCATTTGGTCTCAAGAACACGAGAGTCACTTACCAGCGGCTCATGAACAAGGTGTTCGAAAAGCAGATAGGCCGCAATATGGAGGTGTACATCGATGACATGATCTTCAAGAGTAAGACCACCAATGACCATATTCACGATCTTGCTAAGTCCTTTGAAGTGCTCTGCGTGTATCAAATGAAGCTAAATCCTTCTAAGTGCATCTTCAGAGTATCCTCAATGAAGTTCTTTGGTTTCATCGTCTCTAAACGAGGGATCGAGGCAAAGGCAAATATGATCAAAATCCTCACGAACATGACTCCGTCGCAGAGTGTCAAAGATATCAAAAGGCTAACCGGACGACTGGCAGCATTGTCTTGCTTCTTATCCAAATTAGGGGACAAGTACCAACCTTTTTTCATGGCTTTAAGGGGGACAAAAGAAAACGGATTCCAGTGGACTACGAATGCCATGCAACGTTCGACGAATTGAAGCAATATCTGGCTAGTTCGCCGTTGCTGATGTCACCTAAGGACGGAGAGGAGCTATACCTCTACATGGCAGTGTCGGAGGTGGCTCTCAGCTTTGTCCTCGTACGCCAAGACTCCGACTCTCAGCGATTGGTCTACTATGTGAGCAAGACATTGACCAGCACGAAGACGCGCTACCCACGCACAAAAAAGTTAGCCTTGGCCCTAGTTTTCTCCGCCCGAAAGCTGAGACCTTACTACCATGCTCATCGCATGGTGGTTCTGACCGACCACCCTCCGAAGAAGATTCTATAGAAACTCAACGTTTTGGGATGGCTAGTAAAGTAGGCTATTGAATTGGGAGAGTTTGACATTAAATTTCGGCCCAAACCAGCCATCAAAGGCCAAACTCTAGCCATCTTTATTATCGAGATTACGACACTAATTCTAGATGAACAGCCTGCAGAAGATGCAGAATAGCACGAGGAAGAGCAGGAGTGGGTCCTCAACGTAGACGGATCACCTTTAAACTCAGGCAGCAGAGTCGGAGTGGTCTTGAGGATCCTTGATGGGTTTGAGATAAGATACTCCCTTAGACTCGACTTTCTGGCTACCAACAACGTTGTCGAATACGAAACCCTGTTGGCTAGGTTAAGACTAGCCAAAGAGTGCAAAGCTAAATGGCTAACTGTCTACAGTGACTCTGATATGGTAATCAACCTGGTTAATGAGAACTTCAAGGCATATAATCCTCACTTGGCTAAATATTTGGTTAAGGTGAAGGAAACCAGCCAGAGATTTGACAAGGTGACCATTATTCACGTTCCCAGAACTGAGAACTAGAAGGACGACCAACTTGTCAGGGCAACTAGAATAGTATTCGAGGGACATGCGGGAGGTTCTAAGCACTCCCAGCATGGAGGAATAGGAAGTAATGCAAATCTCTGACACCGAAAGAAGGATGACGCCTTACCAGAGATACCTGTTAGATGAAACACTGTTAGACAATGCAGACGAAGCTAAGCGGATCAAGAAGACGGCCGGCTGGTATACCATGGTTGACGGACAGATATATCACCGTGGCTATTCAATTCTATACCTCAGATGCTTAACTCCGGAGGAGGCAGACTATACCTTGAGCGAAATCCACCTTGGGACCTACGGATCGCACATCGACAGTAAAAACCTAGCATTCAAAATCATGCGCCGGGGATATTACTAGAAGACAATGAAAAAGGATGACCTCGATTTCATGAAAAAGTGCAGAAATTGCCAGTTGTACGATAATCTTCACCACCAACCGCCCACTGAGTTAAGATCTCTCTAAGCTCCTTGGCCTTTCGCACAATGGGGGCTCAATATTCTCGGCCTATTTTCGATCGCGATGGGGTAAAGAAAATTCATCATTGTGGGTATCGATTACTTCACCAAGTGGGTGAAAGTTACACCACTGGCCAAAATCACCAGGCACAATGCCTTAGAATTCATCCGCCAGAGCATAGTCAGCTGATTTGGTGTTCTCGAGGTTGTTGTAATTGACAATGGAATTCAATTCTCAAAAAAATGCTTCACCAAGTATTGCACCAGTTTGGGTATCAAATTGGTCCACATTTCAGTGGCGTACTTGCAAGCTAACAGACAGGTGGAGGTCACCAACCGCACGCTACTCCACGGTCTGAATACCAAACTAGAGGATGCTGCGGGCACTTGGGTCGACGAACAATCCTCCGTCCTGTGGTCTTATCGGACGATTCCAAAGGAATAAACAAGCGAGACACCTTTCAGTCTATGCTACGGGACTAAAGCGGTAATTTTAGTTGAGATTGGGCTTCCAAGCCTTAGGGTTGAGTCCTTCGACCCACAAGGCAGCTCCCAGAAAATTCGGGAACACTTAGATTTACTGGAAGAAGCCCGCAACGCTACCAGACTAAGGACAACAACCTACCAACAATGAGTCACACGCTATTACAATTATAAGGTAAAATCGTGACGATTCAAAGTTGGGGACATGGTCTTGCAAAGTATCAAGGCTATAGGTAAGACCACTAACTGGGATAAGTTTTTTTCAAATTGAAAAGACCCTTTTTTAGTCTCTGCCATCCTGCAAACAGAGCATATAAACTCTGGATCCAGGGCAGTAAGTTGGTTCCACGAACATGGAATACAACCCACCTCTAGTGCTACTTCCAGTAAAAGACACAGGTAGGTCATCCAATTTGCTCGTGCATGCTTGTAACATACATATTAATATTAATAAAATGAGAATGTTTTTTTCATTGTATCATGTCTTTCTTTCCTTTTCTGTTTCATATGCATGTGTGTGAATCTACTGATGACTGTTACAATTGAGATTGCATTCCGTGGAGAGTGCAAAATTAGGAGAGAGGACCGTTGCAATTGAGATTTCCTTCCGTGGAGAACGCAAAATCAGGGGAGAGGACCGTTGCTGGTCATAGACGATCGCTTCGGCCAAATTGGGCTTGGCCTACTTGAGACTTGGTCTTTAGACAGCCCACTAGTCTCGCTTCTAGTCAACAGAAGCGTTGACCGTCCCAAGACCAAGTCGTCCGTCCTGCTCATGGGTTTTCCTGGCTCACTTAGCCTTTCAGCCGGTCTATGGTAAGCGTTGACCATCCTAGTGTAAATGGGTTATTGTGGATTTGGGCCGTTCCTCCTTCTTGGGCTAGCTCGTTACTGACATACCCATCACTAGGTTATTACCAAAAATCCATTACTAAATCTTTAGTAACGAATTTTTATTTTACCACTAAAAAGTTTCTTTAGTGATAAAAATAACTTGTCACTAAATAATATTCTATAATGATAAAATAAATTTATCACTAAAATATATTTTTAGTGTTTACAAATTTTGCCAGTAATACCAATTAAATGCATCAATAAAATATATATTTAATGATAAATAATTATGTCATAAAAAGTATATAATTTTACATATAAATTATATACTTTAATGGATAAAATTTTTACATAAATATTAAATTTATTTTGATAAAAAATATACAAATGATATTAATATAATAGAATAAAATCGTCTTACAATAATTTTAAAAAAAATTAAATATATTCTGATAAATTTATGAATAAATTTATACAATATTATTTTCTTAAACTTTAGAATGCACTGAGCTTCATCAATCTATATTATTTTATTTATTTAAGTAACTTAAAAATTAAAAAAATAATATTAGTATATGTTGCGTTCGGATTCCACAGGGTCCGAGAGATGCAGAGGTTGGCAAGGTCCCGTCGGATTCGTAGTTTCCGGGCAACACAAGTGATTGGAATGTTGAATACGAGAGGAAGATTGAGACCGGGTCTTTTATGTGGGAAACCTCCTCTTGAATAGGGAGGAAAACCACGAGGCTCGGGGCCTTGAAAGTGCTTCACTATTTGGGTTGAAGTCTTTACAGATTACAATTGTGAGGGTTAATCCATTCCTTGTCTCTCGTTTTGACTCTCTCTTTTGGGAGGGATCGCTCGCTAGGAGTCTTTTCTGCTCTCGTTAAGGATCTCTCTTCTTCGCCTTACAGGGGGAATGGGAGACTAAACGGCCGAGAGCGTGAGCACGGTACTTCTCCGTTAGAGTGGTCTTAGTGAGGGTGAGAATTTGCCCAGAGGTCTCCCTTTGAATGGAGCATCGCTGGGTATTTATAGTGAAAAATAGGTAGTTAGGGAGTAGACACGTGGCAGCCATCTAGTGGCCGGGTCTACTGTCTGCAATTATTGCTGCTGACGCGGGCGGTGTGGCATGCAGATGGTGCCGCTGCAGCACCTGAGTGTGTTAGGCGTACAGAGTCTGAATATCAGCCTTGATTTGACCAGGCGTGCCCTGTTGAGACGGCGACTGGTAGTGGTTGCAGGCTTCCTTGGGAACCGGCGAAGTAGCCTAGCTGGCATTCCCGGCCATGAACGAGCAGTCCTCGTCCAGTTGTGATGTTCTTCGTGAGTTTGTGGACTCGTGAGAGGAAGCAGCTCTTGGAGGGTCTTCTGGGGAAAAGTACGAGCATCTCTTCTTGGCTTCTCGGGCAGTTCTAAGACTCCGCAAGACTTCTTGGGCTCTCGGCCCTTGTGAGCGGATGGAACCTCTTGGGCTTCCGCCGTTGTCTTGGTCTTTGGGCCATCTGATTTCCTTAACTTGCAAGAGTATCCCTGGGCCTCTTATTTGGGCCCTTCTTCTGGGCCGTACTTTTATGGCATTTATACTGGGCCCAACATAGCCCCCCATGCCAAAGGGCCCGAGGTTCTCGGTCGTTTGGCATGAGGTCGTGGATCTTCTAGAGGAGTTGGCAGCTTTTTGCTTGATTGCGGCCGCGCGTGTCCTCATGGCTCGACGCGGACGTTTCTGAGCGGATCTGAGTGCGGCAGTCTACGTCCTGGATCGGGCCTTCTACGACGAACATCCGAGCACGTGTGCCCGGGTGACGAGTACGGTGTTGAGCTTAATGGGAGGCGGTTCCAGGGTTTCTCCTGGGCCCGAGGCCTTTTTGCCGCCGTTGCTTCGCCTCCCTGTGGAGTATTAAATGCGGCATTCGGTTGATGCGATGCGTGGACAGGCGCCTAGGGAAGGAAAGGCCATCATCCTTCTGGAACGAATGGCTGGTCGACGCTTGGCAAGGGTAATGAGTGTGCCTTTTGTACTCCAGGGCTTATTTGAACGCCTCTTTTCTCCGATTTTCCATTTCGCGCCTGCTTTCGTCTTTCTCCTATGGGGTTCTTGCTCTCCTTTGTTGAGGTTCCCCTTCATTTTTGCTTTTCGACATCCATGGTGCCTGGGATGAGAGAGATTGCCTCTTCGATGACGCTCGAGGAGATCCAAGCTCGATATCGGATCCCCGAGTCTACAGCCATGATGATTTCAGAGCCGTTTGATAGGGCATGGTGTCCTCAGGATGACTTTATTACCGTCTATGAGGTCCACCTCAAAGGTGGGCTATGGCTTCCTATCGCGGATGAGCTTTACGCCGTCATGAGGGCATTTGGGTTGCCCCTTGCCAGGCTTCAGCCGAACGCAATGAGGTATCTGGTATCCTTATGCATTTTCTTCCGCTGCCATGAGAAGCTCTTAAATGCTCTTACAGTCAAGGTGATGTTCCGCTTTACACAGAACCTTACTGGATTGTGATGACTCCCCACCCAGAATTTTCTTTACTGTGCGGAGGTAACCCGGACTCCACGAAGTGGTGGAAGGATAAGTTTTTCTTCCTTGGCGTCCACGAGCACTGGGCCATCCCTTTTAAGTGGGGGAAAGTGGCTTGCCAATACAACTCTGACCCTTCGAGGGAGGACAGGGAGAACGTGAAAGTGTACACGGACTTGGTGTTGGCTAATCTGTGGACCTTTCACCTGAACAAGCGCAACATCTGGCTGTCTCCTGAGAAATTCAAGGAAGCCAAGTGGGGACCGCGGGATGAGACTCCTGGCACAATTGCTTTCGTAAAGGCTAAGGGGAGACCGAGGATGAGAGCTAGGATGCTGAGGATCGGGGGTCCCATCGCTGAGCCCTCCTTCGGTGATGACGATGACTTTGACATCGATGATCTGAGCGATGATGATGTGTGGCCGCTTCTCCGATTAAGAGGACTGAACCTTTTCCCAAGTCCTCAGGATCTGGAGGTCCCGCCCTCACTGCCACTGCTAATCTTGCCGAGCCTTCATGAGCCATTGCTCAAATGGAGCTTCCGGACGTCTAGCTCCTCAATGATGACGATGATGATGACGTCCCTTTAATCAAGAGGCTGAGGACTGGAGTCTCTCCTATGGGGTCCTCGGGAACTGAAGGTCTCGTCTTCACTTCCAATGCTAATCCTCCCATTGAGCCCTCTGCGACGATTTCTGAGCTCTCGGACGTCCAGCCCCCCAGTGATGACTTTGTCTCCGGAGTTCCCGTTGATTTGCCTGGTGACGTCTCGGACAGGACTGATCATTCTTCCGAGGACATAGGAGGTGGGAGCCCTATGGTGGATGCTGAGAGGGGAATGAGGGCTGAGACGGTCCGAGAGGTGGCAGAGCTCGAGGAGTTTGGTGTTGACGACTTCTTGCCCTGTGATCCCTCTGAGTGTCCCATCGTGATTCAAGCCGAGCGGCCATCTGGGCTTCTTGGGGACGTTGGCGTTGAAGCCGGCCCTTTAGTGCCTTCTTTGGCTGAAGGGCCTTTGCCTGAGGAGGTGCTTGTGGTGCCCGGGAGCGATTTTCATGAATTCGAGGCTTCTGGGCAGCACGGTCCAGGAATCAATCCCCTTGTTTCTAAGGTGACCTCCTGTTTTTCTCCCTGCTCCTCTTCGGTTGCCTGTGTTCTGATAGGCTTTTCTGTCGCAGTTCCAGGTTTTGATCCGGGGACTTACCGAGCTGATGGGGGAGGTTGCTCAGTCCCGCTCGGAGATGAGGTCCCTGAGGGCTACTCGGGAGGACGCGCAACGGGCGGAGGCGGAGTTGGTCGAGGCTAAGGAGAAGATTGCTTCTTTGGAGGACACTGTCAAGCTCTTGCAGCTTCGCCAGGGCCTCCTTCAGGATCGGATCTTTCACCAAGAGGAGAGACTGAGGACGTCTGTACAGATTGCCGAGATGGCTCCAGTGTTGGAGGGCAAGTTCTGGGACGGCATTCGCATGTGCCGTCGGGTGGTGAAACTGGTCCGTCCGCTGTTTCCAGTGGCCGTCCTTGATCCCAGGAACGCCAGCGCCTTAAGCGCAGAAGACTTATACGGCGTTGCTGGGAGGTCCTTCCCTGCACCCGCTCGGGTAGGGCTTGAAGGTGAACCTTTTACGCCCGAGGAGCCAGCTCTGGTGGACCAGGCGGGATCTTCGAGAGTTCAAGAGGTCATCGGGGCAGAGAGTCATGAAGCCCTCTGCTGACATTGTCGTTTCTTTTTTCTCGTTTTAATGAATAAGATCTGTCCTTTTT
>JAOVVI020014879.1:0-11369 GCA_028571085.2 Nepenthes alata | reverse complement strand
TAATTAAATATTAGAAAATTTTTTTTTTCAAAAATAATACCCATAACCATTGTTTTATTATTTATAATACATAAAATATAAATAGAGACATTTAAATTTAAATCTCATATCAAATAATTACCAATTAAAATAAACATTAATTTAAATACACATTAGTTATATGTTTTTGCATAGGGCACTTTAACCAAAAGCCAAAAATGTGGACAAAAGTTTTGGGATTTGGGAGAGCTCTATCTTTTAAATAAATAAAATAATTTATTTTTTTATATTTTAATTATTTTTAAATAAATAATTATAATTTAATTAATTTTTTTAAAAATAAAAATAAATTAAAATAATTATTTTAAAATAATTTAATTATAGTGTCTATCCTTCTAAGGGATAAAACCTCCTCCTTGTGAAGGTCATGGATTACAGTTAGCACTAATTAAAGGATGTTTCTGTAAAACAATTATACAACATTTTTAGATAAAATATTAATTAATAATGAAATATTATTTTTATCGATAATTAATTAAATCTATTACATATTTTAATGATAAAAATATTTTAAAATAACTAATAATAATAAATTACGATGATATTTTTAATTTGCCAAAAAAGTGAAGTGATTGATATTTTGCACGTGCTGACCGGCATGACTGCCCCGCATGTCACGTGTTGGGTCTGATCACTACACTCATACTGGCTCATGTCACGTGCGTCGGTGGAAAGTCTTGTGCACGAGAAAAAGTCAGCGGATCATAGGACACGGTTACTATTTATTTATAATAAAAGAACTTGAAAAAATATATATAAATATTTAAATGTAAAAAAAAATATATATATATATATATGTATTATAAAATATTAATCCAAGGGTGGATGTTAGTCAACTATTTCTTTTCTTACTATGTTAGGAAATGGGGTAAAATAAAAAATATTTTATTTTTTCATATATGTATATATAATATATAATATATACTTTTATTTTTATATTTTAATTAAAACAATCTCATAGTTTATAAAATTTCTTCAAACTTCTTATGTCTGATATCTTATAAAAACAAACGATAATATTTATGGTTATTTTTTATGTTTTTGAAAATTTCTAATAGTAAAAATCAATTTTGAACCAAAATAAAATAAAAAATATCAAAATATTCTCAACTTCTATAACTTTAAATTTAATTATAAAATTTTATTTTAATATAAAATTTATCTTTTATAGATTTAAGTAATACATTTAAGTCATATAATGATATAGACGTGTTGCTAAATTTTTGAGATCATATAAGTTAAATTTAGAAGTTTAGTTTTATAATTTATATCAAATATCAATATATAAATATATATATATAATAAAAAAATCAAAGTAAAATAATAATAATAATAAATGGCCTAAAAACATAAATTATTATCCAATGCTTTTCAAAGGAAGGAATGACAATAAGAAAAAAATTATAATTTAAATATTTTTTATTATAAAAATATTGCTATTTCTAGAAAATTTTAAAAATTTATTTATAATTTTTGAATAAAACATGTTATAAGTGCTGGGAAAAGATGGCACTCTACTATCCCGATTAAATAAGACAGTAAGAAATATGAATGAAGAAGAAATAATGAACACATGTATTTTATGTGAAAAAATTTTTTCAACTAAGGAAAAAAGTACGGGATAATCCGTCCACTGAATGTGTTTCACTATAAGAAAGATTTGAGAACAATTTCTCCTGTTATACAGTCGAGAACTAAAAGAAAAATGAAGAACAGAGCAACAACAATACACTCAAACGATTGCTTACAGTTTCTATTACCTTCACACGTTTTTCTCTCTATCTAACCATTTGTGTTTACTCTCTATATTATATAGCAAGTTACAAAACTTGCCTTTAAATATCAGTAATCGTCCATCAAAAAATTGGGCAATATTATGTACAACCAATGACAGAATATGCTCTGTCCAAAAAACCTACTTCAGTATAACCGTTTGAGATCATGTATCTCCAAATAAATCTGCTGAGCTGGCATCGTTCTGGATTGCCTGGCGGGCGGCCAGCAGTTGGCCGTCCATATTTTCCACAAGATCGGTCAACATTTTGTTGACCGGCATTCCTTTCCTGAAGGAACCAGCACATTCGTGCTCTCTTCACAAGGACTTTTTCACGGGAATGATTTTCAACAAACTTTTCCTCATAACCGTGAGGAAGTTAACTCTGTTAGCCCGGCTATCTTGCACCATATCTCATTATTCTCTTTCAGTAGAATCTTTGTCATCATGTCTACCCCGTTCTCTTCCGTGGTCACTTTATCTATTGACAGTAGACCTTCTTCTAGCACCTCTTACACCCAATGATATCTAGTATCAATGTGCTTTGATCTGGAATGGAAAGAAGAGTTCTTACATAGATGAATGACACTCTCGATATCACATATCTCTCCTGTTTGATGCCTAACTCTTGGACGAACTCCTTCATTCACAACATCTCTTTGCAGGCCTCTGTGACTGCAATGTATTCGGCTTCAGTTGTGGATAGGGATACACACTTTTATAGCTTTTACTGCCAAGAAACTGCACCACCCGTAAATTTTATCAGGTAGCCCGATGTGGATTTGTGTGTGTCAACATCTCCGACCATATCCGCGTCTGAGTATCCCATCAACTGAAGCTTATCACTTTCAAGACACAAGCACCTCTTGAAAGTATCCCGAATATATCTCATGATTCACTTCACCGCGGACGAGTGCTCCTTTTTCGGATTGGACAGAAACCGGCTAACTGTCCCAACAACATGAGCTATATCCGGTTTGGTGTATACCATGGCATACATGAGGCTTCCCACAGCTGATGAGTAGGGAACGCCTTTCATGTATTTCACCTCGTCATTCGAAGTCGGGCATTGACGAGTGATCATCCTGTAGTGGTTTGCCAACGGTGTCCTCACAGGCTTTGATTTCTCCATGTTGAATCGTTGGACCACCTTCTCAAGATATTCCTCTTGAGACAACCAAAACTTTCTTACACTCCGATCGCGTAGGATTCTGACTCCCAGAATCTGCTTAGCCGATCCAAGGTCCTTCATGACAAATGACAGTCCAAGCTGCTCCTTTAACTTCTTTATCCGGTCAGTATTCTGTCCAACTATCAACATGTCATCCACATATAGGACAAGAATGATAAAATTATCATCAGAAAAACTCTACACAAATATGCAGTGGTCACGAGTAGTCCGCTGGTACCCTTGGCCGGTCATGACAGACTTAAACTTTTTGTACCACTGCCGATGAACTTATTTCAAGCTATACAGACTTTTTCTCAAATGGCAGACAAGTTTTTCTTTCTCTTTAGACTCAAACCCCTCCGGCTGTTCCATGTAAATCTCCTCTTCAAGCTCTCATTGATAAAAAGCGGTCCGGACATCCATCTGCTCCACCTTAAGGGCCTGAGCGACAGCTAGACCCAAAACCACCATTATGGATGTCATCTTCACTACCGGAGTAAATATTTCATCAAAATTAACTCTATTTTATTGACTGAAACCTTTCACCACCAGTCGTGTCTTATATCTTGGCTCATTGGTGTTCTCATCCGTTTTCAACCGAAAGACCCATTTTTCAAAAGTATCTTGACTTTTTTTCCCTTAGGAAGTTTAAAAATGTCAAAAGTATGATTCTCATAAAGAAAACTCATCTCATCCTTCATGCCCTCCAGCCATTTCTCTTTACTTTTTCCATTTACAGCCTCTTCATAGTTTTCAGGCTCTCCGACATCAGTAAGCATGACATATTTACTAGGGGACAGACGAACGGATGGTCGTCTGTTGCGTGAGGACTGTCTAACAGGGACATTCCCTGTCGGTTGAGGCATGACTCCATTAATGGTGTCATCCAGAGCCATAACCTCCCTTTTATTTTCTTCAATCGTCTCCTGAGTAGGATCCTCTCCTTCCAATGATGCCGGACGGATAGCTTCAGTGCTCACTTGGTTCATTTGCTTATCATCACACTTGGCATCTCTGCCAATGCCTTCAATTGTCTCATTTTCAATGAAAGTTACGTCCCTAAACAGGATTAGTTTTCTGGTAGCAGGATCATAGAACTGGTAGCCCAATTCATCTTCCCCGTAGCCCAGAAAGACGCATTGTATCGTCTTTGGCTCTAATTTTGTCCTTTCATTTCTTGGGACATGCACGAATACTTTACATCTAAATATCCGTAAATGTTCATTAGACGGCTCCTTATCCGTCCATATCTTCTCCGCCACTTCTCCCATCAAAGACTTACTGGGCGACCTGTTGATAATATAGGCCGCCGTCCGGAGTGCTTCTGCCCAGAACGAAGCATGAAGCTTTGCTTCAGACAGCATGCAACGAACTCTTTCTAAAAGCGTACAATTTATCCGTTCTGCCACTCCATTTAACTGTGAAATCTTTGGAGGTGTCACTTGGTGCCTAATACCATGTGATCTGTAGTAGGTATCAAAAGGTCCTAAGTATTCGTCGTCGTTGTCACTATGGACGGCCTTCAGTTTATTTTCAGTCTGACGCTTCACAAGAGTATGGAACTGCTCAAAGGTACCAAGAACCTGATCCTTGGTATTCAGTTGATAGACCCACAGCCTTCTTTAACAGTCGTCAATGAAAGAGATAAAATATTGTGCTCCACCAAAAGACTTGTCTTTGAATGGTCCACACACATCTGTGTGAACAAGTTCTAGGAGCTCCACCTTTGGTTTGGATGATTCTTCATGGAATGAAACTCTCTTTTTCTTTCTAGCCAAGCAATGAGGACACAATTTTTATCATTCCTCCTTTGCTCCAGTTATTAAATATTTTTTGGCTAAATAGGATAACCCTTTATCACCCATGTGGCCTAACCTTCTATACCACAGATCTATTATTCCAGTGCTGGTTGTGGCGTTTACATCTCCAGCCACTGCACAGGCCTTCATCACATACAGGTCGGAGGCTTTCTTACCTCTTGCTATAACAAGAGACACTCTTGTTAGCTTTCACTCACTTTTACAGAAGGTGTTACAATAATATTCATCATCCAGGCGACCGACTGAGATGACATTCAGCCGGATATCAGGGACATAGCGCACGCCTTTCAGCATAAGCTTCACCCCGTTATTTGTGACCATGACGACATTTTCCCAGCCTATAACGGGAGATGTCCCTTCATTTCTCATCCTTATTACTCCAAAGTCTCTTGGAGTATAAGATGTGAATAACTGTTTTCTAGACGTAACGTGCAAGGTGGCACCGGAGTCAACTATCCAGCCGGACTCATCGTCCGTCACGTTTGCCACGTCTCCTTCACTAGTCAGCAGAAAGCCGCCTGCTGTGACTACAGAGACAGAGGACTTCTCCTCTACCAGTCCACTGTCACCTTTCTCTCTTTTCATATTTTTTCACTTCCATTTGAAACAACACTTTTTAATGTGGCCCTTCTTGCCACAGTGGTGACATTCAAGGTTTTGATACCTTGATCTTGACTTGTTACGGGCTTTATCTCATTACTTTTGACCACGACCTCTATTTCTTTTCATTGATTCAGTCACAAGTACTTCAGACGTCGGGGTCTCTTGTGATTTTATTGACTCATTCATGAGTAGAGAAGTAATAACCTTATCCAATTTTAATGTATCCTTACCAAATAACAAGGTTGTAATAATATGGTCAAAAGAGGCCGGCAGGGAGGCAAGCAGGACTAACGCTTTATCCTCCTCATTGATTTATTTGTCAATGGCAGACATCTGCGTTAATATCTGATTGAACTCATCGAAGTGCTTCTCAAAACTCCCTCCCTCCGACAATCGCAGGCCATAAAATTATTTTTTAATATAAAGTCTAGTCGTCAAGGATTTAGACTTGTAACAGCTCTCTAACTTCTTCCAAACCTCTACCGGATCAGTCATTCCAATGACTTCTTGAAGAGTGTTGTTCGTGAGGCACAACTGGATGGTACAGTTTGTAAAATCTCTCTTATTTTATCATTCATTATCAGTCAGATTTACAGGCTTGTCGTCCTTCTTCTTCAACGCCTTCACTGTCCGTTCTCTCGTTAGAATGTTTTTCACACTCTCTCGCCAGAGAATGAAGTTGCTCTGCCCGTTGAACTGCTCAACGCTGAACGGTAGATTCTTTGACGACGAGAATGCCATTAAGACGGAGTATGTAACCACGTCTCTGATACCACTTGTTGAGAAAAGATGGCGCTCTACTTTTTCGATCAAATAAGACAGTAAGAAATATGAATGAAGAAACACAAGTATTTTATGTGAAAAATCATTTTCAACTAAGAAAGAAATTACGGGACAATCCATCCACTGAATGTGTTTCACTATAAGAGAGATTTGGGAATAATTTTTTCTATTACACAGTAGAGAACTAAAAAATTAAAAAATAGAGCAACAACAATACACTCAAACGATTGCTTACAGTTTCTCCTACCTTCACACGTTTTTATCTCTATCTAACCCTCTGTGTATATCTCTCTATATTATAGCAAGTTACAAAACTTGTCTTTTAATATCAGTAACCGCCCATCAAAAAACTGAGCAATATTCTGTACAGCCAACGACAGAATATGCTCTGTAAAAAAAATTGTTACTGCATAACCGTCTGAGATTACATATCTCCAGACAAATCTGCTGAGCTGGCATCATTCTGGATTGCCTGGCGGACGTCCAGCAGTTGGCCGTACGCATTTTTCACAAGACCGGTCAACATTGGTGTTGACCGCGAATCCAGTCAATATTTTGTTGGCCGTCTAGCCGATCAACATTGTTGACCGACATTCCTTTTCCTGAAGGAATCAACACATTTGTGTTCTGTTCATAATGACTTTTTTATGGGAGTGATTTCCAACAATGAGCAATGTTGAAAAGGACAAGTGGGATCTCGCTTGTCAGAGATATCACGAGGGGTTGTGCTTTCTGAGGAGGCCTCAGAGCAGTGCTACGAAGAAAGAAGTTGTACAATTATGAGGAATATTTTTCGTTCCTTTTTTTTAATATTATAATATTTATAAATTTTATTAAAATAGATAAATATATATAATATTATATAGAATAAATATTGAAAGAACTACCAAAAGTTAACTATATGATAAAGCTACATGGTTGTTGTTGATTATTAGATATTTCATAGCAACCAATAGATTTGAATAATAAATATTTTTTTCTAAGTGTCAAATTTTAGATCACTCCTTTATATATATTACGATAAATAAATATGTTATCAAAAAAATACATAATATTTGTACATGGCATGCTTGGGCGAAGATATTAACGGTCGCATGATACTTATCCGAAGTCGACCGAGATGATTGTTTAATATCAATATGAGGGTCAGTCGATAATCGAACAAAAGTTAGATAAACAATAAATGACAGACGTTTAAAGAGCACACGTATATGCCTTGTTTAGAAAGGTCATTTCTAATAGGCGCATTGGAGGCGTTCACGGACCATTTATTCAAGAAGGTTACATCTGATGCATGCCTAATTGTATCTGAATAACGCTTTGCACACGTTACTTATATAAAGTTGTGTTTGAGGTGATTTTAGACTACCTAAAATTATTTTATAATACAAAAAATTCCTCATAGATAGAGAAGAAATTAAGATTCGCCTTCCAGATGATGTATAATTTAAGTTTAATTTTTTAAAAATGTCAAGTACATTATTCTAAAATTATTTTTTTAGAATATATTACCATTTGATTACTATTATTCTCGATATATTTTCTCTTTTAGATTGTTACATATGTTAGGGGTTGATATTTAACTATTCTATAGTCGAGTTATAATAAATAAATTTTGAAGGATTTTTTCATAACCAAAACTATAATTATAGTAAATTTATTTAAAATTTATTATGTATTTTTTTTTAATTTAAAAAATTTTAATTTAAAAATTGTTGTATATTATTGTATTTCATACACTCAAATAGTTTAATAGATAATGCTTAATATGGGTTCGAATTTATTTTGTTGTATCAACTGTACATGTTTTGGTCGAATCCTAATACTAAGGGGAATCCCGTTATTTATTTTTTATATTTGTCTATTACTTTTATATTATATTTATTTTTATTTTTGTTATTTTTTAGGTGATTTATTTGACTTTTTGAGAGTCATTTTCGGGAGCTTACACGCTTTCGGAACCTTACTTCCTCACGCTCCCTGTGAGTAGGAAGCGATAGCTCACAGTCTCGACAAGCCAACACTCCCGATCGATCAATTCGCTCTCTCCCTCTCTTGCTTTCCAGTTTATCTTTTCTATTTAGAAAGTTTTACTGATTTGAGCGTCGGAGTATTTTCAGTGGGACAACCTCCTGCCGACACACTGACCTCTTGTTCGTTTTACTGGTGGCAGGATTCGAACTCAGTAAACAGACCCGGGTCAAATAATCCAGACGAATCCAAATCTGTTCGAAGTCGGATTTAGATACGCATCAATATATTAGTACGTATATCTATTTATATTTTTTTCAAATTTATAATTATTTATTTTTATATCTATTAGCTGCATAAGATGTAATTATTTAGTTGTGATGTTTTATAAATCCTTTATTGTCTTTGTTAATTAGACATATTCAATTTATATATTAATTTCCAATATGGTATTAAAAACAAGTTATATATCAGCGTTCATTAAAATAGTCAATTTTTTACCTAAATTGTTCAAATAGACAACTCTCTATCTTGTCATAAAATATATAATTTTTTAATTTTGTCAGCTCTATATCTTTGATTATTAAAATAGAAAACTCTTTATATTAATAATTGAAATAGACAATTTGTATATTTGATTAATGAAATATATAGCAGTCTGTATTTAGTTGTTGAAAAAGACAATATTTTTCATTAGTTGTTGAAATAGTAACTATCTTTATTCAATTGTTAAAATAAATAACTTTTTTATCTTGATCGTATATCTGTATTTGCTATTAAATCGTTCATATTTTGTCACAATATTTATGACTTGGATTCTAAAATTAAATTTGGTATATACTTCACCATTTTAAATTTTAGAGGGGTGTTAATTATAATAATAATATATCCAGATGAATTTTAGAGGTGTATCTCGGGCGCTAGCCTAATCAATCCAAATATTATTTTAAATTTTATAATATTTAATTTTTATTACGTTTAAATTTATCGAAAACCATTATTAATATTAAATTAATATGAACGAAATTTAAAATATTACATAAATAAAATAAGAGATTGAATATTGACAAATGATTGAGTTCCGGTGAGTACCTTTGCCTAGAGAGTGACTTTGAGGTACAGGATAGGGTTCTGATGAATGCTCTCAATTGAGGAGTTTGTTTGAGGAGATAGTGCACTTGTGGGCTTGGAGATGGAAAGAGATGCATGCTAATTCAAATTATTTCCCTCTCCCTTCTCTTCATCCCCTTTCCTGCAGGGGATAAGGGATTTATAAACTTGGGATCGGTGTAACATTTCTTGAGTTTCACGACTAACATTTTTTCTTTCCACTGTCTCTTTGTGTGTGTCTGAAAATTAGAGTAGTAATTATGGCCTTTTCTTATGGATGTCGGAGGATTACGCGTGACATCTTGGGACCAACAATTGCACGGGTAAAAGCCTGATAGATATTGGCTAAACTGTTAGGACAAGTGTCGTGGTCGCATATGACAGGCTCTCCCTATCCGCACATGCTGCGTTGTTCATCGGCTGATGAGCTGGTGGGGTTTCCACGAATGAATTAGGCCCTATCGCTCGAACCTTGATGTTGTCAGGCCAATGGATCTTCTAAGAAGACTGTCCCTCTCTTCGAACTCTCGTCCTAGACGATGAGGTTTGGGAGTTGGAGAGCGAAGCCCCCGATTTTGCACCTTTAGACAGATACAAACGGTTTGAGGCCACTTAGGACACGGTGTCTCTCTGGGTGACAAGCATCTGCACCTCAAGGGCTATCCTTCTGTCCCTATGACAACTTGTGAAGGGGTCGTGGCCACGAGAGATGATATCTATAGCTGGTGCGCTGGCTCATACCTCGACATTAACCATATCCACTCTCGCAAGAGTGGTGGTTCAACTTTTTCTATCATTCTTATAGACGACACCAATGATGTATCCTTAGAATTGAATTATAGAATGAATTAGGGTGGCACTTGATCTTCCATTGAGATCGAGCTGATACGAGTCTGGTCCTTGTTATTTCAAACTTAGATATTGCACAATATACCTAACAAATGAGAGGTCAGATGATAGTGAGACTCATTTTCTAATATATCATTCGACATTCAAATTAAAAATATTTCTCTAGTAGATAGAAAAATAGAAGAAAATAATAATATGTTGATACATATAGTAGGGTATTGAATGTTAGCGGGAATTTAATTTCACTAAGTGCCCTCGGTTGAGGAGTGACTTTGAAGTGGATGACTAAATTTCGGTGAGTGTGCTCGATTAGGGAGTGTATTTGAGGTAGAGGACTAAATTTCAGTAAGTATGTTTGGTTGGATAGCGATTTTGAGACAAAAATAATGCACTCGTGGGCTTAGAGATGGAGAGAGATGCTTGTCAATTTGAATTCCTTCACTCTCCTTTCTCTAGATCCCCTTCCCTGCAGGGGAAAAGAGGGATGTATAGACTTGAGAACGGTGTAGCATTTCTTGAACTTCACAACTGATGTTTACTCTCGACATTGTCTCTTTGAATATGCCTGGGTATTAGAGTACTAATCATGACCTTTTTATAAGGATGTCGGACGATTGTGCGTGACATCTTGGGACTAACCACTACGCAGATAAAAGCCATACGGATATCGGTTAGACTGTTAGGACAACTGCAGTGGTTGTATATGACATGTTCTCCCTATACATGTATGCTGCACTGTTCGTCGATTGATAAACTAATGAAATTTCTACAGATCATCCTAATTATCCATTTATCGATGAACAGTGTCAAGTCATGCTTCTTGAATTAGCCTCGGCCCCTGCTATACTTTGGATTAAAGGTGCGTCCTACTAGACTTTCTTTTTTTGAGGCATCAGTTTCAGTTGAGTTTTTACTGGATTGTAACTTTTAGATTTCTCTCTTTTTATAGGCTTAATTTTGGATCGATAGGTAGGTGATCAGACTCATCATAAATAAAGAAAATGCTATATTATATATAATATTTTAAATTTATATAAAAAAATATGTTATTATGACTAATATTCATTGAAAAATCATGCGATTTGGGAACTTGAAGTATCGCGCATGCTACGAAGTACAGAAAGGGCGTGGCTGCCATCTGTACGACGACGTATGATATCGTGCCCCTCAGGCCGTCGATGTAAATGATTTCCAACCCTCCGATTGAATTGCCTGCCTTGAAGTTTGAAAAGTTCACAAAGTACAAGGC
>JAOVVI020014878.1:0-11369 GCA_028571085.2 Nepenthes alata | reverse complement strand
AAAAAAAAACTGTCTAATCATTTTAATAAGATGATGAGTACGAAGGCACCCCAATATATAGACAATCAGTAGAAGAATCTATAGCATACTGTTAAAACATCAAAAGGTGGCAGCCTAATAGCAAATTTCCTTCCACAAAGACACTCCCATGCCTCCACAAGATGTAAATTCCATTCCTGCTCTGCTGATGGGGCATGAAACTACATAAATATATATATCCTTCCTAACTCTTAATCTCACATTAATGGGCCATCAAACACTTTACAAACATACAGAGAGAAAGAAAGAAACACACACTCGTGCGTATAAACCTCCAAAATTCCCAAATTCCAATCCTCATCCTCCTTCCCTCCTCTCAAACTCAAATTAATAGGGCACTAGACTACCATTTTTTCCAATAGCACAAGTTTACACTTTCCTTGATGATGTCAATTTTTAACTCGCATTTCATTAGCAAATTGAATTGATAATGGAAGAGATTGTCATGTATTTCATGTCAAGAAATTAAGTGCTACAGAATTATTGTGACTAGATTGAATGCCATACATTTTGTTGTTTATGATTACTTCACTGCATATGGAGCTCCTTGTGGGTGAACGTGTGGTGTGGTGTGCATATGTAGGTATGTTTTTCTACACTTTCAATGAAGATGAATGGTCAAAAGCTCTCCCAAGTCTGACAGAAGAGTGTGTATGAAAAGGAAAACCTTAACTGGAATTGCTAACAGATCTTGAATATCTGTAATAACCACTTATAAAGCATATATAATTAATCCATCACAAAGCATGTCATAGCAGTGGCCTTCCTTCTCACTATTCAGAAAAAGACAGAACAATCTTCTTACAAACCCACTTCTGTCCCTATCTGTCTCTGCCGACTTAACATGGAGCATGGCCATGTATCGATCCAATGTGTGGAATAGAAACAAGAACACAAAAAATGTTAATAATATCATGTAATGTTAAGGGTGGGATTGGGTTCTTTTGTTATACATGCTTCGGCTTTCTAGGACAACCTTTTATGAGTACTTTTAATCGGTCAGTAGTTTTCCAGAATAATATTAGTTATACTATGGGACAAACGGACAACTAAAGCATGACATGGTTGCAAATAAATAATAATATTAGGAGAATTTATTATTTCTAGCTTTCTTTCTTGTTTAACCAGTTTTTTCTTCAAAATCCACCAATTCGCATCAGACACTTACATAATGGCAATGAAAAAATCACTGCAATTTTCCTTTGGATTTGGGCGAAAAAATAAAAGGTGAACATTGGTGCAATGGTAAGGTTGCTCCAGAGTATCCTAAAGATCAAGGGTTTAAACCATGGAAATGCCTCTCTGCAATATAAAAATAAGGTTGCATACATTTGATCCTCTTCAAAACCCATGATATGGGAGCCCTGTGTACTAATTGCAGCCTATTTCATCCGGTGGAAAAATTGAATTTCCCATTCCAAATCACTGTTGTTCCATAATTTGCATCGTATATAAGAATGTTAGTGAATCTTACATATTTGGTCAAAACATAAAAGAGAGAGAATCTTGACATAAGGCTACTCCTTTCTAACTAGCAGGTCATAGGCTCAAAATGTGAAAACCACCTTTTGTGATGTAAGGATAAGACTATATTTGTCACATCATTCCCAGACTCCACAATGTGGGAGCCTTAGTACTTGGTCATACTTCATATTTGGTTGGAACATTCAATTTATCATTCCAAATCAGAAGTGTTCCATAATTGGCAAGAAATAGATCCAATTTGCAATTAGCTGAGGGAAGATAGAACTGTGGTAACTTTGGTGTCTCCCATGGCCATTCTCTCTCCAAAAGCTAGGATTACCCTTGCATCCATCTTGCCTGTTTCCACTTTTGGCTTTGTTCCAATAGGCCTAAATATAATCTTTCAGCCTCTTGCAATTTCTTTGAATTTAAGAGTTAAATTCTCATTGGATATTTAGGATTCCTTTTACAGTGTGAAATTATTTAGTAATTAAAATGACGATCTGATGATACTCAAAATTTGCTTCAAAGAGAATTGTTCTTGCAGCAGGGTTGAATGGCTTTTTTTATTATCATGGGTTGGGAGAATGAAGATTTTGTAGCTGTTTATATGCTTGAGGATTTGAATATTACTTATTTTTCTTTGCTATTACTTGAAGACCAACCAGGATGACAAGAATAAATCATGAGAAAATAAAGGTTAAAACAACCACAATGAAACTCCATAGAATAGAGAAACACACATGTTGGAACAATACATTAACCTTATAGTGGTTGTTATTTCTTTGATAATATTTCACTTACATACTGTATATGACGTTCTCATTACAATTCTTCCATGTCACAAAGTGATCTACATTTTGGTCACATAATATTTTTATATGTTCAGAAAGAAAGAGCAAAATAATCGTATTTCATTTGACTATTGTAAATCATAGATAAAAAAATCGATATCAGTCACAAACATATCAGTATCAAACATATTGGACAATATTTATCGAAATAAAAAAAATTCTAAGAATTTTAAGCTAACAAGATCATCCTAGCCGATATACAGGCCAATAATTTGAACATCGGCCGATATGCTACAACATATTGCCGATATAACAATATAACACAATATTATCACAATAAAAAATATCAGTATTTGGGGGCCAATATCAATACATATTGGCCAAATTTATAATATCAGATGAACATATATATTTATGCCATAAATATATCTTACCCATCGCAATTAAGAAGAGCACAAAACTAGTTGACAGCTCAATGTATCTATGGAATCAAACTGCAGCTAAGAATGAACAAGGATATTGGCTGTTGAAAAATGGATATAAGTTGTTGAACCACAAATATGAAGATTTTAATCATTCCTCAGCATTGTTAACGCCTCTATATTTCTTTCCTTTCACATAGTCCGAATCACATCCAAGGGAATGATTCTCTGGTAGTTTTCTTCTATAATCGGATTGTGACTTTTTTTTTTACCCATTTGCTTCTATATTGCAAGTAGTGGTGTTCCCTTTCCCACCAGAGTGTATAGGGTCTAGGAAGTGGCACATTTTTTTTACGTATTGATGGTGTCACAGAAAATTCTGAATGAGATTCCAGTTAGTACTTTTGACCGTACAAAAATATGGATCCACAATCAAGGATGCAGAATTGAAGGCAGGCAAATGCTGCAGGTGTATTGAGCAGTGGAGGGGTGGAAACAATTGAATCCAGTAAACTTATAGCAGATGGGTCCTTCTTTCCCAAACAGAAAAATGGGGTTCTTGCCAGAGTTACCAGTGGTCCGGTCAGATCATAACAAGTGTTGAATCAAGAAGAGTCGGCAAACTAGGTTGGAATATCAAAGTCAGGTTATTTTGGGCCTCTTGTCATCCTATGTAAAAGGTCAGGTTGAATTCCAGTCGCTTTTGATTTTCAGTGAAAAGGTTGAGCCTTGGTAAAACAGTAAGATATAGGTTCAAATCAAGGAACTGCACTCTGCGGTGCAAGAGTATGATTGCACACTTCTAACCCTCACCATAACTCACAATATGGGAGCTTTGTGCACTAAGCTGCACTTTTTTATGTTAGGTGAATTTAGGTCATGGCAATTTGGATCAAGGTCGCATCAGGTCCATATAGGTTCAAATCAAGGAACTGCACTCTGCGGTGCAAGAGTATGATTGCACACTTCTAACCCTCAACATAACTCACGATATGGGAGCTTTGTGCACTAAGCTGCACTTTTTTATGTAAGGTGAATTTAGGTCATGGCAATTTGGATCAAGGTTGCATCAGGTTCAGGTTATATAATTTGGGCACAAGTTTATTGGATTTCTCCTACTGAGTTAGGAATCAAGTAAATCTATCCATCCAAAGTCACTTTCTATTCCAGCCATTTAGCAATTATTTGGGTCCCAAGCATATAAAATCAGGTCAGGGAGATTACAGTCTCAATGCATTCAGATCATGGATCATTGAGAAGTGGGATGAGTTGCACCAATTATTTTAATATATTTTCAGGTCAGGAAGGGTCAGGTTTTGGCAGGTTCTGTTGAAAGTTGGGGTCAGGTCAGATTTTTTCCATGGGTAAAACATTGGAAAAGATACTCATGTTTAACACAATTCCAATTATGTGCATTTTAATTATGTCATATTCTAGGATGTTATATCATAATGAACATTTCCACAGCGAGAAACCATGCAGCTTATGCGCACAAATAGCAGACAACTCATCGTGAATGATTGCATTATACTTTCAGGATATCAACCACAAAAGTGACAGCCCAACGCAAGGAGGAAACCTATTTTTTGTTACCCTATAGGATCACGAGGAAAGTCCATTGAACATAAGAGTTCACGGTAGCCATAACAGAACTCTTCATGTTAAAACTCTTACATTTACAAACATTCCATAATAGACATCAGCAAGAATAACACCAACATAGGAGAAACTGAAGCTGACAGATAATTAATCATTAATACACAAGAAAAGAGAACGTCTCACCCGTAGCTGACAAAAACCATCCATATACTCTAGCAAGAGGGATTAATGAAGAACATGAATGAGTAGAAGTTATCTTGAGAGAGAATGGTTATTTTGAGAGAGAAGGGGGGGGCTCACTTTCTCCACTTATTCTTAATTGAGGAAAATGATGGTTTCTCAATTGAATGGAGCTGCTCCCACATAGAAATATCATGTCTATTATAATATAGCAGGAATAGAGCAAGAAACATAAGAAGATCATGATACATAACAGAAGATAAACGCCTATTTTTTAACTTTTGACAACAGCATATAAGAAGTATGAAGCTACCAACCTTGTGGCTGCCAGCAACAACAACAAAAGGAACTGCATGCCTTTGAGCAGCAAGTGCAACCATATTCAACCCAACAGGGGCTATTAATCCACCATTGGCCATGATGGCATGAGCTCCAACTATCACCTGTATATCAAAAGCATCTCATCAAACATGGAAACACTAAAAGAAAGTCATCTCAAACAGCAAAAACGTAAGATGGACACTTACCATGTTAACTCGAGATATCATGGCAAAAACAGCAGAATCAGTAATTACTGTTGTCTGCAAGCCTCTTGCAACTAATTCTTTGGCAAGAACATGACCTTGATACCTGATTGTTGAAAAATTGGCCAAGGATTTAAGGTTAAAAGAGGATGCATTAAAATCACAACTCAAGACAAAACAAATAGCCTTCTACTTCACCATCTTTCTATTTTGGTGAAAAGATGTCTGCTCTAGTTTTGTTGTTTTTTGATGTTGAAATAGGTTTTCTTTATCCATGGGCCATGAGTTTCGATGTATTGGATAAAGATGGGCACGGGGACAACACTAGATGGCATGAACACTAGTTATACCAATTAAAACATATAATTATGACAATTTGAATAACAAAAATATATACAAATTCCTAAGTTGTTGAAAATACAATACCATAAAGAAGATTTCAAATTCCTCGTCATTATTCACAAAAATGAAATTGCCTCTAAAAGGTTTAATTTTTAATGTTTTAATTAGCATATAAGCATATTCTTTGTATTAATATTTCAAAGAATAAAGATGTTTTTAATCGAAAAGAAATAAATACCAAATTGCACTTCAAAAGCAACAGCTTGGACCATCAAGCTTTCTGAAGTTTCTACAGCTCTTTGGACAAGCTGAAAATTATCCAACAGAGCTTTTAAAATAATCTACAAATTGTTGCTCCTAGAAAATAGCTTTTCAGTTTCGAAGAAAAAGAAGTTAGGCAAAAGGACCCTAAGAGTCACCTTAATGACATTAAAAAAGTGACTAGATAATAAAACATTGTGCCAAAACAAAGGAAATACTGAAATTTTTATTCAGCCTATGATATTTTTCCATGTGCATGTTTGAATTTAAAAAAATTACTATTGTATTTCTCACACATCTGAAAAACATATGCTGATGTTCAGACACTAGACTTATCGGACATGTAACTGAGGTGTATTGCAGGCATTCCATGTCCTATATGTCAAAAATTGACATGGGTCCTTGGAAACCAGCTAAGAAAGCCTTGATTACAGTTCCTCACTTTTTCTAACAGGAAAACATATAACAGTAAGTTTTTCAAGGTTATTTGAACAACTATACATGTTCTCAAGGATAGGTTGATGAAACTCTCTATATTAGAAGAACAAAGTCCTCTGCTAAATTTGATCAATCCTATAGATTTTGATGACAGCCAATTCTTCTGATAGGTGTTCTTTTATTTCATGAACAGGAGAGGGTGATGGTCTTAGCCTACAGGTTGACAATTTCCTTTTGTTCCTAAACAAGTCCACCTTGAGCCATTGCATTCAAAAGCAAGCAAAGAAACAATTACACACCTTGGAGCACCTTCTGCGACAAAAACCCGAAATGATCTTTTCTTTTCCTTTGCAGCACAAAGAAATTCCATCACTGTTCTTGAACGACCCAAGGTTAATATTACCTCACTGACATCAAATATTTTTAAGGTCAATAAGCACAAAGGCATCACACCATATGCAAATATGAATTGTTTGAACATTAAACATTTGCATGCAAGGGCAGCAAGATGGATACACACGTATGTAAGTATGAAACCAAATATTCATGTGAACATGTTGCTTGCTTGCATATACACAAATTTGGCAAAATAAAGCATGATGGGGAAGATATCACCAAAAAGGAGATTATAATCACAATGCAACAATGGAAAAAAAATCAAATGTTCATCGTGTAAATCATCATGCACTGTCTTTACAAGGCAATACGCATGCCCTATATTCCAAAAAAGTAATCTAAGCGTGGACCATATCATGTTTTCATAGAATACATTAGAACAACACAAAATATTACACAAAATCTGTTCAACCTGTTGCACCACATTCCCCATATTAGGAGTTAAAACCACACAAGATTAGAACACCAGATGCATTTATATTGCAGAAAAAGAATGATAGTTGGATAAGAATTAAAAAAAATGTGATGTCAGGAAGGAGAGAGAAGAAGAGAGAAAGGGGAGAAGAAGAAGAAGCAGGAAAGACAACAGGGGTAGGAGAAAAGGCATACAAGAAGGGAGGGGGAAGAAGAAGCAAGTGGGAAAAAATAGTGACAATTACATAATAACCATACTCATTATATCATTTATCTATAATTACTAAAATAATAAAATTATGATACTTATAAAAAGACACTCTACTCCTAGGTTAATTAGGAATCAAAAATAATTTTCTAATTAACGACGACCTAAAAATAAAGAAATAATACAAATAAAGTATAATATAATTATTAATATCCTATCACTACCGAAATGATAAAATTTTAGGAACAACCAAGATATGACTGAACACGGAAACCAATAATATCAAATAAAATCAAATCCAAATATGTCTACATCAGCTATTCTGGGGTAGCAATATCTCAACCCATTAACATTCTTAAAGCTCATGTGATCAATATCTTCCTTGTGGTACTCTCAAGTTGTTCCCAACAATGTGATTGCGCTTTGGATTGCGGAAAAAAGGCTGTGTCATTGGCAGTAATTGTCATTGCCGACTGGTTGTAGGGGATGACAATGATAGGGAAGTAATGAGGAGAGTGTACTTTTGTCATTCCCAACAAATAAAGCTTATTTCTAGGTTCACAATTTTGCATTCAGGAAGTAATGAGGAGAATGTACTTTTGGTGAATGTGCTCAACTGCTTGCTCAGCAATCTGCTCATGGCAAGTTGAAATATCCTGAATAAGTTCATTAACCGCTTCAATCACATCATGCTTTAGTTTCCGGCTCCTAGAGCTTTTATCAGCCGCTGCAAGGACATCAGATCATATATTACAGAAGAGTATAACCTACTCCAAGTTAGCAATACAAGTGCTCCATCCAGTCAATTTAAGATTCATCTTTCCAATATTTTCTGTTATGAACCATGCTGGCATCATTAGTCATTAACAGTACAGTTAATCTAGCTAGTAGGACGAGATATATAGCTGTCGTTCAAATTGATTGTCCTCCTAACTATATTCCTTGGACAGTAATATTCATCCACTTCAAAAATTTAAGATTGGAACTGCTCTAATCAGAACATATCATGATGACAATTAATGATACATGGACACTTTCCCAAGGCTAAAGTGTCAGTGTCCAATGCATTGGGCATTGGCACTCCCAGCACTCCCCAACATGTGTTAGAACGCATCCAATTTTATTAAATTTTTTTAAAAAATTCTGACAGATTAAAAAAAGGCTTGGGACACATTCAGACACATATTGGACAGGCTTGGAACACGTTTTTATTCTGAAATTTTGCTTATATTTTGTATATTTTGACAATTATAAAATATAAAGTAGTAAAATAAAAAATATAAAAGTTAATTGATATATAAAAAAATTGCTATATTAAGTTCTATCTTAGTTTGTTAAATTATATTATTATTATTATTATTCTATAACATGCTTTCAAGAATAATTCATTTATGTGCGTTCAATTGCATACTTCCCTATGAAAATCCTTTTGAGCGAAGAAACAAGAAAATGCATATCTGTTACCAATTTAATACAAAATACCTTTGTTTATTAATTAGAAAATTAATAAACCATAAGTTTATTAATTTTCCCAAATGTGTCATGTCTCGTTTATAGAAAAATAGCGTGTTGGTTCCCTATTGTGTCCAGTGTCGGAGTCTATGTTTTTTAGGTGACAATCAACTCATATGTCAAACTACCAAGAATGAGCAACTCCCAGCTATTTTCCACCACAATGATACTCAGAAAATTTTAATGTGGGGTGATAATAGTATGTAACACCACAAACTATATCTAAAAATGTTACATATTATTTCTATGACATAAAATCAATCATAAGAAAAAGCTTTTCTGCAATAACTCACATTTGCTTTTCCCTTCAGAATCACCTCCAGAAGAAGAAGTATGATGAATAGCAGCAGCATCAGGCACACCCTCAAGAAGGGTCTGCAAGGAGGGTGGTCGCAAAGTGCTTCTTGAAGCAGCAGCTAGGACAGCAGCAGAGAGAACAGGGAGATCCTCTCTCTTATCCTCATCATTGTCATCATCACTTACAGCTGATAAACTCAAACCATCAATAGCAGCTGTTGTAATCGATAGATCCTCCTCCCTTATGATATGCAGCACTCGCCTTACAATATTACCAACAGCAAGCTCTGCAGAGACACAGAAAATTGCAGAGCATGCACACTGAGAAGAAGAGCAAAGAGAAACAATCCAGGATAATGCATCAAGTTCATGACAACCATATGCACCTTTTAAGGAAGTTCCTTGCCTTTTTTTCTTTTGCAGGTTAACTTTTTAACAATAGCCGACTTCTCAACAGGTTAATTAGTCTCCATTGGCAGTTACACTACTGCTTCAAGCGCCACCCCTAAGTGTTTTCTCATTCATCAAAGATCATTTCGACAGTATCAGTGGCTCTCAATTATTAGAAATTTACCATCTCCCACCCACCCCCAAAAAAATAATAATAATAAAAAGTGAGGGAAAAAAGCAATAAAACATGGCGGGACATATAATCTCCCATGCTCCTCGTCCATCTGAAATGACTTCAACAATGCAAATTGCTAACTTTTTATCAAACAAATGCAACTTCTTTATCCTATTGTATACATGAATTTTTCTACTTGTTAAGGCAATATTTTAGAAAAGTGAATGTACAACTAATGTGAACAACTTCCTTGTGACTTGTGATTAGCAAAAAAAATAGTTCCAGAAAGTATTAGATGAGTTTTTATATTAATTGTACCTTAACAAGAGCCTTAGGGCCACTCATATGACCTTATATGATTGCCTTATTATATTATCATCCATGCAACATTTTCATCATACTTTCACGCACTAGCACAACAACCTAAGTCCATACTAGGATTTTCAGCATTCACCCCTTTCCTGAGGAAAAAAACCCAGCAATATTTTTATCATAATTTGATGAGTAAAAATTTCCTTGTTTATAAAAACTCAGTCCCTCCCTTCAAGTCTTTTTCCCAGTAATTAGCCTCTCCTCAAGTCACCTGAGTAAATGCATTACCAAATAACTCGTGCTTTAAATTGCAAATCCAACACATCGAAAATGGTAGTTTTAGGTAGCTCCCAGTCATCACCAACAACATATGACAGAAACAATCACTTTAATATCAAACTTCTTCATTATTTATATTTCATTGGTTAGCGTAAAATAAGAATTTATTAGTGTCACCAACACGATTCTATTTATTGGTAGTACCTATTGGATTTGCAGCAATCAGTTTCTCTCCAACAGCCTTGATGGCATCAATGAGAGCTCCCGCCTGATTTGTATAGGGCACTCTCTGCTGTGATATCACTGATCGAAGCAGTTCTGCTGTCTGCCTTGCTGTTGCTTGTGAGCCTTCTATTTTACTAACACATCAAGAAAGGAGATGTGAACACAATCTCAAACAGCATGGTGATTTCAAACAGACCAACGAGTTTTTTCCTCCTTTACTGGCCAGCTAATGAGATCAGTGAGTGGACAAAAAGAATTTACCGTTTCCTAAGCTTGTTAACAAAGTCATTTACAAGAACTTGCACGTCTGGCATGTTCTTCTATCACCAATGTTCAACTGAAAATCATTATCAATAAACAATGTCAAATGTACTATTTTGCAAATCAATCAAACACTGGAAAAATCAAATAATTCGTAGTTTAGGGTAGATATCCTCTAGATACCCAAAAGCTCCGGTGTATAGAGAAGACCTAACCGTTTAAGAAGTAACCATAGAAACGAAGGAACCCTTACGTTAGCCCTAAAGCGATAGTAAGGAATCCGTGTGATGTCCTTCCCCTTTGTTTGTTTTTTTATTCTTTCATTTATGCGGGAACCAACCGGCTGAATTCATTAACTACTATAATTACTATAAGAAGAGTGCAGAATGCACCTAAGCGGAGCGAAAAGGGTTTTCCATGAGATGGGTTCTGTATATGAACCTCTTCAAACGGGCTTATTGCTATAGGCCAGCGACCCCTTTGTGAGATGGTGAAAGACCCTATCTTTAGTCTCGTCCTTCAAGAACCATAATTGCAACAGTAGTGATTAACATTGACATAATAGAAGTAAGTGGATCGATCAAGTAACCGATCTATCTATTATAAAGATAAGAAGGATTCATATAGTTATGGGTCACCATTCCAAGTACTTCTTGTGTTGTTTCTGAATGGCATCATAGCTACACGAGGGAGGGCTTTTGTCTGGTTGTAACGTGGTTTTGGGGTTGAAGGGTCGAGAAAGAATAGGGATAGGAGGCTAAAAATATTGAAAATGAGGGTTTAGAAGTCATAGATCATCTTTGAAGGACTTCATGACTTGAGGATCTCTTTACTTTT
>JAOVVI020014877.1:0-11369 GCA_028571085.2 Nepenthes alata | reverse complement strand
GTGTTTAGGGTCAGTCCTAAAACACAATGCAAAAACTTGTGACAATGTCAAATTGATAGAACGTAAGGAGATCGCTAGGGTAAGTATGAAAACATAATCTAATAATCAATTGTAATAAAGTAATTTTGCCGCTAATGAAAGTATGAAAACACAAACAAATAATCAATAGTAACAAAATAGCGATTTTCTTGCATTATACAAGCTCGATACTGATAGAAGTTTTTGCATTGCATCCCAAGGCTGACTCCGAGCACTTAAGAGTACTTATAGTTTAGCTTGGCTAACATCCGTTCCTGCAGGAACCGGACGCGCCATAGAGTTTATGTATGTAAAAATTCAGACCGTGACACCATGCCTGCATACAAACACAAAATCTGGAGGGGGGGGGGAATCAAATTTTAACGCCTTTATTTCCAGATACCATCACCGAACATCAAACCGACAGGGGAAAGACGGACAAAAAAAAAAAAAAACCTCTACAGCCGTGGTGTTCAACTGAGACCTCTTGCATAGCAGCTAGTTTCTTCTGCAACTTTTTTCCAAACCGTGGCCATCTTCTCTGCATATCCTGCCTGCCAAAAAGCATGCGCTACCCTGTAACTTATCTGCTAACTTTCTCAAAAAAGCATCAAATTGACCACAACAGAGAACTGCAGCAGTAAAAAGTTGGAACAAAAGGGTTTAAGGAAAAGACAGGTGGGCAGGGGTAGAGCATTTGTGGTCCCTTGTCCTTGTTAAGGACAGATGAAACTATCAGAATCAGATATATGAAAAGAAAAAAAATCTCAGAATTGTAAGCTAATAGGAACGTATTGGTCGATATAGTCAATATATCACCGATACGGTAACAAATCACAATATTGTTCGCGAAATATATATATCGGATAGGCCAAATACCGATACATATCGGTCCATTTTTTCATTTATGTTGGTCTCATTTTATCATCATGCAAATTAGATGATTAAGCATTCAATTAAGCAAGGAGAGAAACTAGCAATTCCAATAGATAAAAATCTCATCATCGGAGGAGCTAGAAAACGAACATGGCAGAGAATTGGAGAATACAACTCAATCTTTAAGAAAAATACTACATGGTGACTATTAGATCAGCCATGCCATATGAAACATATATTGGACCATCAAATTTAATATGATGGAAAAAAAATTATAGTAGTTGAGATGAAAATATTAAGATAAATTGGTGGTTATATAAAAAGAGAGAGGATTCACAATGACGTTAATAGGAGAAAGTAAAGATATTACCCTGAAGAAAAGTGAGAGACTCATCAAATGGGATTTGTCATATGAAGTGAAGATCGCCTAATGTGCCTATTAGGAGATATGACAACTTAAAAGATGCTTGTTAATGAAGAGACAGAGAAGAACAGAGAATAGTTTGAAGAAAACCATCAAGAATGATCTTGCGGAGTAAGGCAAGAGCAACGATAGAGATGAATAAAGATGAAGAGTCCATTTAGTCAGCCCTATTAACAGGGAAAAGGCTTAATTTGGTTTGGTTTGTGCCCTTCATGATTTAACCACCAATCCAGATAATACATATATAATATTTGTGCAAAATCTCTGACTAGATGAACAGAAATCAGCTTAAACATGGGTTTTCTTGTGATCTTTGATAAATAACTCCATTCTATTGAATTAGCTCCAATCACTCATCTCCGTTTGAGTGCAAGATCTATGCCCAAACTTCCAACCACTATTTCCAACATCAAGACCAGAAACAAGAAGCTCAAAACACCAGAAACCACCATGATAATCTACCCCATTAAAGAAACTTCAAGTTTGCAGGAATTTGCAAATTTTGACAACAGTGTCCCTTTCTCCATATCTCTTTAGTCAAATCTGCATTATATTACATCTGTTTGAGAGGAATGACTGAAAATAAGGGGATAAATATTCATTCGTCTCTTCCAAAAGCTAGTAGTATACAAGAGAGAACACTAAGCATTCATAAGTCTTGCATTTGTCATCCCTCTCAAACAACCAAAATCACATGTTGAAACAATACTTTCCCCACTTCTAGTATCGACAATTAGAAGACCTACCTTGATCAAGACAATATTTACCCACTCTTTGAAAAACCTGAAAAAAAACTTGGGAAAACAAAAGGAACAGAAAAGTAACCTTCACAATTCACCGTACAGAATATGTACGCCACCAAAAAAAAGTAGATCTGACAGTTATTTTGTTTTCCAAATAAGGACAAAGCTTCTTCAGAATCACTACAGGGTCCTACAGTTTGATGACAATTGCACCCCTCTCTCTCTCGTCTCACAGTATGTAAAAATAAACATAGGAATTGGGGGGAATATCAGTTAATAAACCGCCAACACGAAAACATATCACAATTTTTCCACGGTATCAAAAAATATCAATAACAGGAGGCCCGACAATGATATATATCAGTATATTTTGCTCCATGATTGAAAGAAAGAACCAAGGGAGATGGAAATGGTGGGGGGATTTCCCGAGTTCAGGTAGATGGAAATGATGGAACTAGTGGATTTCTTGTTTGATGAGTGCAAATAATATTTGATGGGTGGCCATTTTCAATATGAACTGCCAACACAGGTCAAGCACAGCCCAATGCAAAATTAATGAATTTACATGTTAATTATGAAGTAAAATACAGATGGCTTAAAACGAACTCATCTAATTTCAAAATACAATCCTGAGCAGTTTGCTAAAAGGTTAATTGATTCTGTAAAATATTTTATACGATCATAGACATACGCAATTAAACATACAACAATATGTATAATCTGTAACTGCAGCTTTTTTTACTTGGAGGTTAATTAAAATGGTGACCTAGTGCACATGAGGATTCCTACGTTTTGAAGGCTCCAAGGAGAGTAAACACCACCTTATCCTTATATTACAAAAATGTAGTTTTCATGGGTCAAACATGTGACTTATAACACACTAGAGCAACTTTGTCATCATGCAAAGCTCATTGTCTACATATGGATGTCACATTCCTAATAAAGTATTTATCTTAGCTACACACACATTAGTTAAATGCAACAAGTCAAACTACTTTTATCATTGTCCCAGTGCTGATGTCTACATATAGATGTCACATTCCTGATATAAAGTATTTCTATTAGCTACAAACTCGATCTATATACATGAGTTACACACGACAAAAAACTTTTTTTTTTTTTTTTGCATCACTTGTCATATTTTGTTTTAAGTTGATAAAGTAACTATGTAATTTCAAATGATGGAAAATCTCTCCTCTCTTCCTCTATCATGCTGTTACAACACTTTGGAGGAAACTCTGGATCCAATAATCCCACCCACAAGTAAATAAATTGAACAGTCTAAGGCACTGGATTATTTGTCTTAAATCGTTCAATTGTCAAAGATAGTGATACTACTTTCAAGTACATTATTGGCCACATAATATAAAAAGTTGGATAGCATGAAGACATAACCACAACAGTGGGTCAAGATAGCTTAGATCATCTTATTAGAATCCCTAAATAAACACTTACTGGTAGACGAGATATTAAGATCTCTTTAGTGACTGAAATAGTGAAATCACTTTCGAAGTATAAGACATTCAGTAAGAAAGACAAAAAGATCATATAAGATAAAGTTGGACTCCCCACAAAGAAACACTCAAATTCCATCTTTATGTAACCAACTTTTTAAACCTCTACATGCTGTCTTTTTTGGCTGAGTCCCACGCATTGTCTTTGGCCTTAAATTTGAAAGGAGGACATCCTCTACGGGGAAAATCCTGCAGTAAGGCACAAAGAGATGGGCCCCACAGTGAAACCCACCTCTGTGCCTTAATATAGGATTTACTCCAGGTTGTTTACAGCAGAAGATTTCATCTCCTAGGTTTTTTTTTTTTTTTGTTGATTTTGCAGGTCAAAAAGTTTGAAAGTCCTATGAGTGCATTCAAACCCAGGACCTGCCATTTGGTAACTGGGATCTTACCAACCAGAATACACCAGAGGTGACTTAACCAACAATTGATAAAATTTCACAGTTTTGGCAACTGACTTATCCAGTGGAGTCAAGTACCGAAAACGCATTGATCCTTTTTGCTTCTTTTTAAGCTGAAATTTAGCCTAGAGAAATGTTACAAAGAATCTTCACAAATTTCAAAGTTAAAAGGTGTACCTGATTGACTACAAACCCTTTCAACATATTCAGAAAGTCCGTATGTCTTTCTTTGTCAAGCCTGTCAAGCTCACTCCGATTATTTTCCTGCATGAATTCAATAATCTCATACATGTCATGAACCAAAAATTAGCGAATTACCTTGGGGAAGGGGAAGAAGAAAAAGATTGATAGCTATGAAGTTTCCCGTATTTCACGGAATGGGATTTCAAAAGCTATAAATCAAAATACCCTTCTTTTATTCATGAGATGTGAGGAGAATGCTCTTTTGTTACGGTTTCATAAACCACTACAACTCTTTCTAATTAAATCTAAAGGTTATTAACTAGTGCTGTCTTTCTCTGCAATCTCAATGTATCTCTGTCCTTTTGATATGCTTATCATTGTATGCAGCTCTATTTTTCTCATAAGTTGTTTTTAGTAAGCAATTTTCTTTCTCTTGAGTTAGTTTTCCTTCTTTTCTTTTCTTTCTTTGGCAAAACTGGATAACTGCTGGTGCATGAATTCCAGGTTAGTGAAGCAAAAATAATATGTTCCATACAGACTCAGTGGTGGTTGATGTGTTCTTTATGAAGTTTATTTGTTAGAATGGAAGACGGTGGAAATCATTATCCCCCATGGGTGGGGTTTCAAAAGAAACACCAATTTGATAATGTTGGTTGGGAAGTAGCTATGTTTTTGACCCAGATTGATTAACTGAAACATTGTGTAATCAATAAACAATCGAGGATATGACACTGTTCTTACAGTGTGGTACTTAATGCTGGCTGCATCAGGTGAAGAGAACTGCTGGACGAGTTTGACAAGTTCCATCTAAGTGCCAGATTAACTTCCCATGCGCATTTTTCTTCTTTTGTATATATATATATATGTATATCCACAAATGTAGGACACAAGATTCATGTCTTAGGAAGTTGGCCTCCGGAGCAACTATCCCATGGAATGGGATGAGGGAAGTATGATATAGATGATGATGAGTTTGCTAGTTCAAAGAGGAACAAAGAGATAGGATTGAACCTATGATCTCCAATTCCCTAGATGGAGTAAAGCTCCCTTCAACCACGAAGATCATCTAGCTCCTCTAGTTTCTATGTCAATTGTTTGCTCCCTTTATGTGCTAGCTTACCACTTACAAGTCAAGCTTTCCATCAGTCAAGCAACAAATACAAATGGGGGTTCAATTCAGGTTATAAGTAGCTAGGTAGGATGCTAGTGTTTTCCCTTATTAATAAAGGGACTCATTTATGCCAGGTAGAAATCAATGTTAGGACAAGCTGTTGTTAATCACCTTAGATGTCATCCTACTGAGATCTTATATTATGATCCAAATTGCACGTTCAGCACTGATACAGGCGAAGCTGATAGAAGATTAGGAGTTGAACATGATGATCTTGCTGATGCTGATTAAGAATACATTGATGCTGAAGAGATTGCAGATGAGACTGATGTTGATAGACTAGGGATGCAAATTCATTACCCTGACAAGGAAGAATCAGTACAAGGCTACAAATCACAGAAAAGACGAATAATAAAAGGGTGGGAGGTACAAATCACAGAAAAGACGAATAATAAAAGGGTGGGAGGTTAACGAATACATGAACTTAATTCAGAAACATAGGATAGAGTCCATGAAGTTGGTTTATCCATTTTCAACCAAGATGATGGGTATAAGAATATTAGGTGTTATTTGAAACATTGGCTAACATATATCGGTAACAAGGGTTCTCGATACCGAAAAATTAACGCATTATGTCCCCGTATTGGTTTCATATCGTAATATATGTAATATTTGGCTTTGCTTTGTTTTGGAAGACTATATCCAAATGTTTTAAATATACTCCATAATGATATGGCTGATACTGATGCAGTTGTGACAAATACCAATATCAATACTTTTATCATGGGGGTGATGACAATGACTTGGACACACCATGATGGTGTCCTCCAAGTAGTGAACATGACGATAGATTTGGACACAAATGGAAAATTTTGCTTATTCATCATTCTATCATAGAATTCCCGGGACATTGAGTTTGAGGTCAGCATTTGCATCTACCTGTCCAGTGTAATTTAAAAATGCCCTGGACGACTAACCTGTTATTCAAGGCTATGATTTACTGCTTTACAAAAGTGGTGAGGATGCATTGAGAGAAAAAAAAAGTATGAATGCTAAATCCAACCTGTCTTGGATGCAATCTGAAAAGAGTTATCTAGTTAAAGTTCATTAAACACCTCACAGCTGCAATAACGGTACAGGAATAAAAGCAGTCCTTACACAGGTTGGAAGGTCACTGCTTGAATAGGATTAGAAACTTCACATCTTGGAAGCATACAAAATTAAGGGACGCATGGGAGAAGGATCTGGGAAGGAAGGGTATTGTCTGCAGAAGGGCCAAATGTAAGACACTAGAGATGATGATTCAAGGAGCATAGAAGCACAGTTTGGAAGGTCAAGGGACATCACATTTAAGCTGCTAAAAAGGAGTAAGAACAAAAAAGTGTAGTCGTGCACTGAGAAGCAGACATCAAATTGTCCATCTGTATTTAAGGGGATTTATCCAAGCAATGAAGAAAGCTTGCTTAAGATGCCAAAGGTGATTAGTTGGATTTTTATTCTGAATACACATATAGGTGGTCAACTATTTGCTTCCATTGATTAAGATATTGGCCACTATTTTAAATATCAACCAAAACATATATTATCGGGAGGTCCCAATATCGATATTTCCTAATACTAAGAAATTACCATGATATTTCTCCGTGTCCATCAGCTACTGCAATATTTCTCCATGTCAATCACGTATCACGATATATCACATGATATTCCATATATCATCCTTTTTTGCATAAATCTGCATATTTTCAATATATCTAACTCTTTTATGAAGCCTGAATCTACATGTTTTATATAAGACAAAAATAGATGAAATGTCTAAGGATGTTTTTTCAATGGCCCCAGAGGATATTAAGCTTGATTTCAATAAATTCAACTAAAACTCTTCTAATATACAATTATATGATAAATGCGAGTCGAATATTAATATATAACTCAAATATTATGGCCATGAGAAAAAGAAATATTGTGTCCAAGATACCCATTATCAATATGTATCGGCCAATATGACCACTATCATTACGACCGCAACCATGGATCAAAATATTAGCTTAGATGTATCAATACCGGGTTGGCCATACCAATATTTCTCAATACCGGAAATTATCCTTGATATATCTTCGTATTGGTAATATATCATGATATATAACGACCTTTCTTATTTTGATTCACTCTTATAGCCTAATTATACATGTTTTAAAATATCAGTAAGCCTCCAAGAAGCCAAATGTAGCATAGATGCATAAAACATGAATAAATCAAAAGTTTTTTAATATATTTAAAATGACCTAAAAGGAAATAAAGCTCCATTTTAGTAAATTGACTCAAATTCTTCAAATATATAATTAAATAATTAAAAAAGGTAAATTTTTAATATATAACTCGTGATTTGGTCACAATAAAAATTATTTTACATCCACAACGTTTAATACATATTGACCAATACGGCCGACCAATATAATCATGATCAATACCGATATAATTAATCCATAGCCACAACCTATACGTTTAAGACAGTTAGTGATGCTAATACCAATATTTAAATTCATGTCTACTATTGTTGGTTTATCATATTTACTGGGTTTCCCTAATCCCTCAATTACTGCAAGATACCTCAATACCAATTGTGGTGTTCAATGTTAAACTCTTAATGAAAAAAGTCACATTTCTTTGCGCCACATGTTGAGCAAAGTGTACTATAGGAAATTTCTTTTAGTCAATAATGTGAATCCGGTAACTACCGTCAAGATGCCAACAATCCTATATATCCTATGTCCTAAGCTGTGGTTGACAAAGAAATTTAGGATAATTGGTATTTGTTCTAAGAGATGGCCATAGCAGATGGTCATGGATTTTCAAAATGCATTTGCTTTTTTCATGGATTTTTCTGGAACTGGTGGAACTTGTGAAGCACCTTGCTTATGCTCAACACAGATATTGTGCAAGGCATGTATATGCAAATTGTATATGCAAATTGGTGAGAAACTTCAAAGGTCATTTGAACAGATATCTCTTTTTGAGGATTAGTATAATCCAGCACTAATTACATGTTTGACAACAAGAAGCAATTGAAAGATGTGAACCACAATGCAGTTGAGGCTTGGATGCAAAGCCTCAAGTGATGGTGCAGAGCTGCCTTCATTGGAAAGGCAATGACTGATGATATTATCAAAAACATGTCAGAACTCAAAGTGTGCAATGGATATATTCTGTAGGCATTCTAGAGGATAATATGGCAGCTAAGGAGCACTTGTTTGCAAAAAGAATGATGTAGTTGACAAGGATTTTAATATATGTCTAGTTTTAAGGAAAGAGCATCAGTAGCAAAAGATATGTCCAGAGCATTGGTTTACTAGCAATAGAAGTTATAAAGTCTGGAATGGACAAACATTTAGTTGATTTGAATTCCAGTAGTTGCTCATGTAAGAGTTGGTATCTCACAGGGACCCACTGTCATCATGTCATATTGGTTACAATAGAGAATAGAAAGGAACCAGAATTATAAGAAGCAGATTGCTACAGCAAATAAGCAAATATGCTTATTTCAAAGGTGAGAGTATGTTGATGGAAAAGGGGGTGGGGATCCAATTACAGTTCCTGGTATCATCAACAAACCTGGAAGACCTGTAAGGAATAAGACGATGGCAGGTGAGGGTTCTGAAAGATGTGGGTCTACAAGTAGCCATTGAAAAGAAAGTCAAATGCAATGAACTGGAGCCTTTCTGCTTAATGCGTTGTGAACAAACCCATGGCACATAAACTGCATTTTTACTGTTTTTGAGTGTCTGGGCACTCAACTAGTACAGGTCCCAACTAGTACCGGAAGAAAAAAGTACACAAAAGTAAGAAGACCTATATTGAATCCGAGAGAGATTTTCAATATGTACATGCCAAATCATGAATTTGTAATTGCACCCACAATCTCCCAAAAAAATCCCAATTGTTTCAAACAAGAAAGACCCCAATAATATAATGTACAGGTCCCAAATACATAGCTTACTTAAGGAAACTCTATCCGCCAAGGAGCAGGACTTAAATCAATGTAAGAAGTCATTATAGAGTTTTTACCCTTTTTTCATATGACCAAGAAGACCTTGTAGATTGCTCAACAAAAGTTTATCCGATATGCTTTCGATTATTATCACACTTTTGAGAACTTATAGATGCCATCAGTCTTGTCAATTAGAAGAGTTACTACAAAGGCACAACATTCATGCAGGACCATTTCTTCAATTCAATTTAAAATAAATGAATTTCAACACAACACAAATTTGTGTACAACAAACATTAGTTTACTCAATGATTCATATAAATTTTTTGCCTTTTAACCATTCCAATTATCACCAAGCAACAATTCTACAACCACCACTACACAAGCAGACACTGCTACAGCCTACAGCCAGCATCATTCATCCGGCATCAAAAGCAATGCATTTCAGCTTAATCTCTCATGTCTCAAAGTAAATTCTCTTATATGTATCTCAATCAATTACTAATACTGATCAGGATATGAAGGTGGATTTATACTCTAACAAAAGACATCCACGAAAACAAGGAGCAACATAGATCAACTCAAGCCCAGAAAAATGATCTCATTTTGAATTTGATTTCTAGCTACTTGAATGGTCTCACAAATTAAGTTTTTGGTGTTCAACTCATGCACACAAAAGTTATAATATTTTATATTTTTTTAAACTTTTAACTGGTAACATTTTAACCAAAAAAGAAACCTAACAACATTACTTTTTCTTTTGTGCTGAGCATTATATTTATGAAGTGAGTATTTACTTGAAAAAAATACTTAACAGCGTGGCCACCCAATACCGATATTTCACAATATCGCCATATGTCGCCTTATCGGCAATACATCTTAACATATCGGCTGATATTCAAAATATTATCCAATTTTGCAAAAACTTTGACCGATATATTAGACGATATTTCTCTGTCAAGTTATACTTTGCCAAAAAAACATTAAATATGATATGTTCAATATAGATACATATTATCTAATTTATTCAAGATCAATATAGCTGTAACTGATGCACACATTTTTATCCATGCTCTATATTGTTCATCTTTCATAACAATTCATAAGAGCCACCAACAAACTCAAATATAGCACAACCCAGTTCACTCAAGTTGTTCACAATCCTTAAATTGCAGTAGTGATGGAAGTGAAAGTCATATCTCGTCACTGTCACCAGCAATGAAATATATACTTTAGATACATGAACATTACCCCAATATCATTTCCTAGAAGTGAGCTTGATATTTAACTTTTCAACTATCCTTTTACGGTCAACCAAACAGCACTTAAATCCCCTACATGTAATGGCAAAAACTCTCTTTGATATAGCTTAGGGTTTTCAAAACTAACAAGCATACACCATTAAGTCGAGTCAGTTAAAGAAATCTTTTACCATCATTTAGCTCTTTTATGGACCGTTTTCTTCGCTAACCAAGAATATGTAAGATTTCCTTCATTACTTTAAAGTTCGCCTATACCCTTTCATATAGCCTCAAACTCATTTCTTAAATTTTATCACCAATTGGTCTCACTCCGACTTAACTCCCAAATAACATCATCACAAATTCAACCCTTCATATATCCAAACATCCATCTTAACATCTTTGCATTTACCAATGCTATTTTATAGACATGTTGGTGCTTAGGGCATTTGACACTAAGATCTACACAAGATGGCTAGCCTAATGCCACCTCACTACCTCAGTCAATACATTTAGGTAAATCATTCTCCACTACATAGTTTGAAATTGCAGCGTTGCATCGAGGACATATGGTCAGCAAACATAAGAATCGTAGCTGCATCATGGACATATGGTCAACAAGAGTAAGAGTTGCAGCAGCGTCGCAGCCACATTAATGGTCACGACAGTAAGGTGCACATTGCGGCCCATATTTATATCTATGTTTCAATCACATAAAACAATTAGGTCTTGAATTCATCTCATATGAGTTGATAAAATTTATAAGGTTGCCCACTACCTAATGCAACCCCCTTTCATCCATGCTTCGAAATGACTACGAGAAGGATGAAATCTGATAATTATTCACTCAGCGACATATTCTCGTAAATA
>JAOVVI020014876.1:0-11370 GCA_028571085.2 Nepenthes alata | reverse complement strand
CTTCCGTACAAGTAGACCAGGGTTTAATATTTAAATTTATAAAAGGCTAATGAGTACATAATTTTGTATTAAAATTAATGTCATGGGATCCAATAACCTCACTAGTAAGTATAGTGTTATTAAAAATAGTCTACAATGGAGTTGAGTAGTTGACAAAAAAAGTATGATTATATAAAAAAATAATTAAAAAAATATATATTTTTTAATGATTGATTAGACATAAAAAATAATATCAAAATTTTGATTATTTAAATTTTTAATAAATAGAGTAATTCTAGAAGTAGCATGAACAATATAAATAAAAATATAAGTAAAATTTAAAAATAAGTGAGTTATTATTAGATATATTTTATCTATTTCTATAAATTATAATATTTAAAATATTTAATAAAATAAATATAATATAATATTTTTTTATAATACTTTATATAATTTTATATTTTATATATTTTTATTTTTTGTATTAGAACCATACATAAATCAACCTGGCTCAGGGTTATGCTTGGTTTGGTTTAGGTGAGCCATGTACCGTATTGGATCGAAATATTTTTATTATGTGTCATGTCATTTATATATCGACAGCCCGAAAATACGGGCCGTGTCAATATGACATGATCCATTTAACATCACTCATATTGTTAGCCCATCTTCTTAGACCTCTAAGATTTAAGTGTCATTATTCTATGTAGTTAAAAAAATTATAAAATAAGTTATATTTTTTAAAAAAATTGTAGAATATCAAAGTATATAAAAAATTATTCAAAAATTTAACTTTTTTTATTTTTTAAAAAATATATAAAGTAATGACTGTTGCTTCTTTATCCGATCGTCAAGAGACTGCGAGATTCTCGTGTGGTTGAGACTCACAAGGCCAATTCTCCGGTCTAATTAATAAGATGAAATCTGATAAAAAACACACACACACACAAATAGGTCAGATTTATAACACATTATAAAAATAATGTTCAAATCTCCTTCTAATATTTTAAAAATATTTTTAGGATTACATAACTTTTTATTTATTTATATTATTCATATAAATTAATTAATAAATTATATCATACAATGTATTTTAAGAGTGTTTAAAAAATAATTTTTTAAGCTCATTGTAAATTATAACTATCAAAGATATTATGATATATATCAATTAATCATTAAAATATGTAGGCATAATATATTTAATGATAAATAAATTTAAAAATAATTATAAATTTCTATAACTAATAATATTACAACACGATATTATAATTTTTATCATAATATATAATTGCATATATTTTGATTTCATAATAATTATTTTCCTTAACAAGGATAATATAGATTTCCAAATGTATCCCCTCACTCTGCAGCATGGGATTGAGAGTCGCCGTGAACGCGTCATCACGTTGAAAGGTTAAAGTCCAATGTAAAGATTTGACATTTGCGTGTACAAACCGCCATTTGCATGCGCACCCTAGTGCAATTGGGAAGTGGGATAAATTTAATACCTCTTCGTTACAATTACTTATTATTAATTAAATAATTATATTATTTTTAAATTTATTATTTTTTAATAATAAAAATATTAATTATTTAATATCAATCAAATAGTTTTGATTGAAAAGAATTAAAATAATTCATCTCTTAAATAGGCAAGAATCCCAAATTTTGTACTTATACGTATAAAAATATGACACAATATGTTAAGTTAATCTACATTTAAGTGACTAAAAGAAAAAGTTATAATTTATAATACATATTGATGAGTCTGATAACATTATTGGTTGATCTAGAATTCAACCCGCCAATAGACGCACCTCGAAAGTAGAGGCCTAGCAAAATTTTGACACGCACAGAGCATAGAAAGCGCTATGGTAGGCCCAATTAGTAGTCTGCACAGCTCGGCCAAGAGGCAGCATCGACCCAGTGGGCGAGCTCATATACCACTATCAGCATGGGGTTCCCAGCAGTTATGAAAAAAGTATAAGTAGATGGTTACCGCAAGTTTGTCGTAACACTTTTTGAATACGAAGGCGGCACTTACCGAAACTCCAGAGGCAACTTAGTGAATATCCTACCCAAGATCACGTGCCACCCAGATGGCAGCGACGATTCAGCAAATTGTCCTCAAAATGGCAATTGCTATGTGGTGATCTCCTTGATCGTTCCAATAAATGAAGGAATATTCCCAGGCAACCGGGGTTACCATACTTGTTTAGTACATAATCGTTGAGACAGCTCAGCAATTCTACCAAAGCAACAAATAGCTAGCCTTGGCGCCCAAGAATGTTGAATTGATTCCAACACTATAAATGCCCTTCATCCATGCGGGCAAAGGGGGATCTCCTGTGAGGTAAAAATAAAGAGAAAAAGGGATGGGAGAAAAGGAAGAGAAAATGAGTGTATAGATAAAAGACTTAAAAGGCATGCCCACTTTCTTCTTATCTCTTGTGAGGCCTCATTCTCCCGCTCCGCTCGATGATTGTGCAAGCGTCCTGTCGATTCCAAGTCCTCATGCTATAAGACTGTTGGCTTTTCGATGGATAGAATGACATACAGTGAAGGAAAAGATGAGAAAAAAGCTGCCGAAAGGCAGGCGATGATGGTTGCCGGGAAAGATGAATGTATTCTCCACAAAGTCATGAGAGAAAGTTTATTGGAATATGGTAACTCCATTGTGGGTGTTTCAACAAGCTAATTTTTTATCGGGGTGCCTTAGTCGGCCAACGTATATTAACCGGCTGAAAGGCAAGACGGTTAATAAAAGAGTTGGCCGGAAGACAGAGAACGGTCAAGTTCTCCGGATAATCGGAAGGCCGAGAACGGTCAAGTTCTTCGGATAGCAGCTGAAGACGGTCAATAGGAGAGTTGATCGGAAAGCTATGGAGAATGGTCAAGTTCTCCGGATAGCTGTGAAGACAAATCCGATCAACGGGAGGTTGACCGGATGGACAGGAAGAATTTTCTAGTTGGTATTACTGGTATTTAATAAACCAAGGAACACCAGATGACACTTGTGGTAGTCAATGGGCACAGGTGGCCAAGGGACTTGGTTGTAGCAACGACTCTGGACGTCGTGGACAGCTAGCAATAAGTTGTTGGACTGCAGAGCAGGTGGCAGATCTGCTATTGATTCAAGTTCTCATGCGCCGTCGGTGCAGGAGGCAGATTGCAGAACAGGTGGCAGGTTACAGAGCAGATGACAGGTATTTGTCTACACTCAACCTGCCTATTGGTTAAAAGCTTTCGGACAGACCACTGTATATATGCATGCTGGGCATGCAGAAAGTAACGGTGGAGTTAAGTAAAGGAGCTGTGAGGGAACAAGAGATGAATGCACCACCAGTGAGAAGGAGAAGAAAGAAAAATAGAGAGTAAAAGAGTGGAGTATTTTTCATTTACTCCGGTGAGGTTTTTTTTATTATTCTCGGGTGTGTAGCGGATACTCCATCTTGGAGGTTTGTACCCTATTTTTACATAGTGGATTTACTGTCGACTCTACTCCTGTAATTTTTTCTTGGTTCATAAGGGTTTTCACGTAAAATGATGAGTACTTCTTCATCTTCTTTTTCTTCACTGTGTGTCATTCTATCCGACAGAAAGTCAACAAAGACCGATAAAGGTGACTTGTAGAGTATGGTGTAGAGAGCTCCTCCACTTACAACTAGAGTAAAAATCGACGAGCATATTTCTCAGCATCATCAGCGCCCAAGAATTTTTCCCTCGTTCGGTTATCTGCCTGCATGTCAATGCATTCATCAAGGAACCACTCCTCAACGAATAAAGAATTTCCTCCATTTTTAAACCGCTTCTCAGTTGAGCGTACTAATTGAAACCCAATTTTTTATCTCTAAATTGCCCATCAATTGGACTCACCTATTGGAATTCAGTCATTCATCTCTAAGTTACCCCCAGTCGGGTACACTTATCAAAACTCAGTCATCCATCTCTAAAGTACCTCTTAGTTGAGCACACTCATTAGAACCTAATCATCTATATTTAAATCATCCCGCAGTCGGACACACTCATCGAAACTTAATCATTCATTTTAAGCCATCTCTTAGTCGGGAGTACTTATTGGAACCCAATCCTCTATTTCTAAGCCGCCCAATAGTTAAATGCACTTATTGAAACTCAATCATCTATCTCTAAATTATCCATTAGTCAGACACACTCATTAGAGCCAATCCTCTCTCTCTAAATTACCTCTCAATCAGACGCACTAATCGGGACTCAATCCTCTATCTCTAAATCACTCTTTAGCCGGGTGCATTCATCGAAATTCAATCATCTGTCTCTAATGATGCTCATCTGCCAAGCGTACCAAAATATTTAATACCCCATTACACGCATCATTTATTTATTCATCATATTTTTCTATGTATTTTTTTAATTAATTTAAGTATTAGAGGATATACATGAGTGCGAGTTCTTACCATCTTTTGACCTCTTACTTGTTAGTTGTGATGTGCAAGATTTAGATTTGAAGCGATAAAAATTTGACCCACGTCAGTTTGACCCGCTGGGGAAGGCAAAGCGGATCCCTAATCAATATAATAATTTAAATTTAGAAACGTATTATATATATATATTGTATTAAAAACGTGACCCTAGTATGCCCACATCAGCATATCGATAAAAATAATTAAAATCTATTTTTTAACAATTTTTCACACATTTTTGGTAAAATAGGAATACATAGAGAGCCTGAATTCAATTTTTTTAAAGAAAATTTGTTGGGATATTTTTTTATAAAAAAATGAATCACTATTATGTTTTTAAGATCCACACCACATTATTTACTTAGGTCCATAAATAAATTAACTTGATTTGTGAAATTAAAGAAGCACACGAATACGGCCTCGCTGGTCCGATCTTTAGATTATCAATGCATGTAGATTGAGATTGTTTGACATTATAAGTTAATTTTTTTTTTCGATAATCAAATATATTTATATATAAACATTAGATATTTGATTCTATCTATACAGATACAGATATGTTATCCCATATTTGGGCTATGATGAATTATTCTATGGATAAAAGCAAAAACACGCTTGGTTTTCATAAACTCACACTCAACTATATTACCCAACAAGGCAAGGAATATAAGGTCAAAGATCAATGATGCATTGAGGAAAATAAATTGGCTTCTTCAGCTAATACCACATAAAAAACCTCTTATAATCAAACATGGTTATTGATGGGATTATGCTAGTTTCGGGCATTATAGATTAAAAATCTTATTTGATCATCAAACATTAAAAAAGTCCGACCCACTATAATATAATTCAGTCATTGGACTTAAATAATCAGAGTATTAGTTCTTAACTACGAGCAAAAATTATTGGTCACCCATTTGGTGAACAAGTGGCATGTCAGCCACGTCGTTCAACGACATCTGCCCCCCTCAAAAGAATGTTTATAAAATAAATATTGATTAGACAACACAATTGTGACCTAATAGAGATTTAGAAATGGTGCACCTACGCTTTAGTTCAGGATATGTAGTCAATCAAAGTCCATTTTTATCTAATGGCTACTTCTAGCAATTTATTTATAATCTCCACCAACCCTTTGCACAAGGGATTCGAAGGTTTTATTAAGAGAGAAATTGCTTGCGCAGAAGAGAGTCTTACCCCAATGAAATAAAACCTTGATAGTAACTATTCATCCAACAATTTTGAAACAAAGAACCTTAACTCTCTTTAATAATTCTAACTGCTTCAATGGGAGTCAAATGCCCCCAATAATGAGTAACTGGACACAGAAAATCAGATCATTATATATTCAAAGACTAGTATTCCTTAATGCCTAAGTCACAAGAAAAATAAATCTTATACATGACAACCATCTCCCATCGATGTTTGATCGAGAGCTTGACCCCTCTATTTCACACTTCTAATACAAGAGTCTTGCAATTGGATTTCAATAGTCAATAAATATTTAACACTCTTATTCTACTTAAGTCAATATAGACTTAGATATTGTAAAGGTTTTTTCGAAATCAACACTCGAGTCCCATTGAGTTTTTTATTTGTGGATTGTGAGATTAAAATTGAGACATTTAGATTCAGATCCTACATTAGATGACTGCCATTTTTAATAAATATTGATTCAAATACACATCAATTATATATTCTTTACCCTCCCCTTACCCATCATTTCAATCTATCCAAACACAGATTAATAGAATAATATCGAATTGCCTTTGGATACGTAATAATTTACGGTGATTGAGATACTCTGATATCTTAATTATTTGCACATGATGAAATCCTCTTCATAGGTAAAGTCTAACACATTAGACAAAAGCTATTCAGGATAATCCTACTAACTCACATATCCTTCGACCAATTTGGTTTGGGCGTAGTTGAAATATGTGAATAAGTCAAAATATAATAGTTATTTACATGCGTGTGATTTTATTCATTAGGCATGGTTTGTTGGGCTAAATTTTTTTTTTCTTTTTCATTTGTTATGATATAGAGGATGATAATAATATCTTAAACAAAAAAAAATTCCATCTAAGGAAGAAATTTTGGTCATATACCCTAAGAAAAAGGTTAATTTTTCCACATTACTGCAAAAAAGATATGAACACTTTTGCCACCACACCACCACCAACACTGTCTACTCTACTACACCATGCCACCCGGCCACCAAACCTTCCCGGATAGCTATCGGTATTGTGCCCCTTCCTGAATAGCTAGCAGTACAAGGGCTGTTGTATGAATTTTTAGGAGAGTAAATAAATCAAATGATTTTACAAAAAAATTAAAAAAAATTCAATATTTTCATAGTTTTATTATTTTTAATATAATAAATTTAAAATAACTAGATCATTATTTTTTATAAAAAAATAAAAGTTTAATGATCATACTAAAAGAAATTTAGTATGGTTGACAAAAAATTGTAATTTAATTTTTTATATATTTATTTTTAATTATTTTTATTCATAAAAAAACTAGTGGGTCAAATGATCCTACAAACCATAATGTAGCTCTATTCCTATTCAAAATATAGAATGGGGGATCCTGGTCCTCTTATATTAGCTATTAAATTAAAATTTAATAATCATAATTTAAAAGTTAAAACTATAAAAAATAATTTTATTTTAATTTTTTATAATAATAACATATATTAAATATTTAATTTACTAAATAAAAAATTAATAAAAATAATTATTTAAATAATATTATCTACTATTTAAATTTATATAGATGACTTTTTTTTCAAATCAAGGGAGACAAATACTCAGTTCCTTTCAAAATATGTCAATAATACAATTTTCAAGGTAAAAAGGAAGAAAACAAGTTATATGGATAAGCCATAGATGAGGCCAGGCAAGCAAGAAAGGAAAAGCCTGGCATGGTAATCAGAGTCGAGTTGAAAGCAGGAACGATATGGATAAGTTAGACTTAAATTTGAGTGTAAATGGCGATGAATCCAATTGGCTACGATCTCTAAAGAATCCTGTCACCTTCTGCCGTTGTGAGAAAATAATAAGAAACGGCAGCTCGGCTTTAAGCTAAGGCACTGTGGATGAGACAAACCCTCGAAGGTAGTGCCAAAATTTTTATTATCTATTTTACACATTTTTATATTTTTCAAATATATATTAAATCAATAATATAAAAAATGATAAATTGATACTAAATTTATGCTCATAAATCTAATAATAATTGTTGGTTTTAAATTGTTATTATTAAATATGTCAAACTATATAGTTAAGCAGTGTCAAATGATATGGGTAGAGCCATTTTTTTTTATAATTTGAATCGTTTATTTTAAATAAATAATTATAATTTAATAATTTATTTTAATTTATTTGTTTAAATAATAAAATTATAATTATTTATTTATAAATAAATAAACTAACTTAAAAAATAATAATAACGTTGATCCCCATCTTGATTTCACCCTATGCATGTCATCCGAGTGAGCAAACGGCTCTTTCCCATTACGCAGTTATTGGGCTTTTATTAGTAGCAATAAACTAGGAACCCCATGCTTGAGAGTGACAGAGATTTCTAGAGAGAGAGGGAGGGGGAGGGAGCTTTAACTTTCATCTCCTATAAAAACCCAGCTCCTTCTTCCTCTTCTTTTATCTTCTTCGTCACATCAAACCCTCTCTCCCAAATTTCCTTCCCTTCCTCGCTTTCATTTCTGCGAGATTTCCTCAGCTTGGAGGGATGGTTGCAGCTAGCGCTGTTCGTTTCTCTGTGGGTGTTCTCGGTGTGTGAATTTCTACTTCATAGTCAGGAGGGTTTTTTCACATATTAGTTCATGATCAGCATTAATAATCATAAACGTGTGTTGTTTAATTATATTAAATATGTTTGTTTTCAGGAAACATCATTGCCCTCTTCTTGTTCTTGTCTCCTGTGTAAGTTTACAGACTCTCTCTCATTTTCTCTCCCCCGCTCCCATACGTACTTACGTATATATCTGCATATATATCTCTGTGTGTGTGTGTGTGTATTTTGTACATTATATAGTGGAGTAGTTAACAATATCTCATTCTGATATATTTACGTTGAAGCGTGGACGAATAAATTTATCTCATCCATTCATGGAGATCACTTAAATTTTTAGGAATCGAGTTTCATTACCCACATCAGAACTGTAAATTCTAAAGGAGGGAGACAGTGCTGAATTCGTGTAGCATAAGTCTTTCATGTAGCAGTATATTTTTAGCATGATCATTTTAAATATTGATTTATCTTATCAATATGTTATAATTTTTTCTTAATTTTTATCCTTCGTCACTTTTAAATAATTTTAACTACTAAAAAAGCTTAATAGTGCAGAGAACTTTAACATGCATCAAACCCCAAATCATTTTTCTCTTCGTTTTTTTCTTCTACTTGTTGGGTGCAACTTGACATTTTTATTTTCATTTTTGGAAGGGTAATTAGGGAGGGTAAATATGTTTTGAACCTTTTATAAGCTTTTGTTTCCGGTGGTTTTTCAGGCAATGCCATCCGATTTCAATTCTAATTTTTGGATCTCTGTCCAACACTCACTTTTTTTTTATTATTAAAAAAATAAAAAAAAAATTAAATAAAATAATTAATAATAGGTATTAGATGAAGATCTGATAACTATCGTGCAATATCATACATGCTCTGCATGAAACCGGCATCGCAGTGTCCCTCCCGTTGTTTTTAATTTTACTTGGGTAGCTCAGTTGGGTGAAAATATTTATGCTATGGTTGTGAGGAGATTTTGTTACTCAGGAGGCAAAATAAGGGGATCACTATTTATATATTAAATTATATCAAAATTATTATTTTTGATATAGAGAGAGGAGTGAAAATAAAATTAAAATAGAATTAAACCCACGTCCAATTTTAACAATTTTAATACAAATAATATTTTTTATAAAAAAAAGAGAGTGAGAGAATATCTTCTTTTACTTTATTTAAAAAATAGATCTTAATCCAAAATCTCAATTAACCTCAATATTTTTTTATTAGCATAAGTTAATTAATCATTAGTAATAGTATGATTCAGAATCTATATCTTACAACCAAGAAAGCATTCAGCTTTTCTTCATCGGTACATTTCAATATATCTCGAGCCTCAAAGTTGAATAAGGCCAAAAGCGCTTTATACTCTCATTATAAATAAGTTATACCCGAAGTGTTGGTGTTTTTTTTTCTTCTTTTATGTGGTGGTGAAATAGGATAGGAACTAGTCAACTAGTTTTTAAAAGTTATTGATAAAATCTTCTTCTATCCTGTGAAACTGAGTCATTGTGCCTTTCTTTAAGAATAGAGGTAATGCGTTGAATCCTCCAAATTTTGATATCTGAGTAGGGTGCAGAAATGATCCAAGTAATCCATCAAATCAGTACTTTCATTATACGATTCAACTATTACTATTTTAAATTTGTGAGAAAGCGCATGCCCCTTTACCTCTGGGGTAAATAAGGTATGATCTAGTAAGGTCGTTTGGTAGGCAAAGCTTTCTAATAAGACCTACAACTCTATCCTCTTGCTACATTCCTCCACCACAATTGTGGAAGCGATCCTTTTTACATGAAAATGTCCTCAAGTCCAAATGATTAACATATATATTTCATATTTGCATTACCAGGAGGATCTGGAGCATACTACTACACAAACCCTCCTCTTGGTTGATAGGGCCCTCATAATCCTGATTATATCGGGGATTCCTCCACTCTGAGCTTTCCCCCTGTCCTCAAAGTTAAGATAGCCTTTAAGACGAGAGGAAATGAATCTATATTTTGCCTCGAGAGCCACGTGTGAATTAAGCCGAGAGCAGGCCACCTAAAGGACGTTTATTTACCTTTGAACCTCTACTTTTTTATGTTGAATCCTGTAGACATCAACTTGATAAGGTTGGTCATCGAATTTGTCCCATAAGGATTTTAACATCCTGAACTTGTCTTAAAGTTGAGCACCCATGGCTCCAATGTCCAATACGGCCTATAAGTAAGCGCTTTCATAGCTACCTTCATTAGGGAGTTGTCGTGGGAAGGATGACATTTGACAGTTGGCATGATGTCCGTGTACTAATGTGTTCACCATGTTGACCGGTTTGTTATGAGTTTGTGGATCTTCGTGGGTAAGATTTTGCTTACATAGGAAGAAGTAGCTTGACTCAATTTTCACAAACATCACCAATAATACATATAAAGAATTTAAATTTTTCCGAATCAAATTTAAATTTCCTATTCACACTAAAGCATAACAAAAAACTATCAAATAATCACATAATATTAACAATCCCTTTTACGGCATTTCCTTTTGTCTGACTTCCTATATTAACAATTCAGCAAACCACATAATAATTATAGGTGTTTTAGTTAAGTTGTTAGGAATAATATTATATATAAAATAAAAGCACTGTAAATCAAGAGATATGATATCTACAGATAAAGCGCACTTTATTTCCTAGAAAATATAGATGTCATTTGTATAATGATATTAAGATTAACTTTTCTAAAAGTTAACTGTCATGATGGAGAATGTGGGTGCTGCGTACGGATGTTTTAGTATCTACAGTATTTTCGGCCCACTATTTTTCTATAATAATAAATATAAATAAAAAACAAAAAATAGTTTTCCTTATTTTTTTAATAATAAAAAATATATGCCATTTAACATGAAATTCAACGGCTCCGAAGGCGTCACTACATGTCTCAACTGTGATGATGAAGATTCTGTTTAGGTCCATTTTCAATGGCCCACCCTTGCTGTATGATTGTTGCGTGTTTATTATCTTAAATCTCTCAATGGATATTCGCTTTGGATTTTTTTCTCTTCCAATGTCGGTAAGCAAATATTCATATAAAATAATGTAAAATAATATTCTGACACTTATTGGTAATTATTATTACCATTTATTTTTTATTTATTA
>JAOVVI020014875.1:0-11370 GCA_028571085.2 Nepenthes alata | reverse complement strand
AGCCATTCTTCCATTTGAGTACATCTTTTTCAAAGCCACTCTACTTTCGAGTGCAACTTCTCAAAAGTTGCTGATTCTTTTGAGCGCACCTTACAGAGATTAGTCCTCCAACAAATACTCAATCCCTAATTGCTTGCATCCACGCATTTACTTTATCCTATCTTTCTCTTCCGTAAAGAAAGATTACTGATTTCAATATCATAATATATATTAATGAGTAAGTTTTATATTTCTCTTACATCTTATTTGTTTATGGTGGTGTATAGGATTTAGATTCAAAATAATGAGGATCGTACCTATTTTTTAATTGGGCACCCGACCACGGTAGCTCTTTAATTTGTTCGACAATCTGAATCCTAAAACATATCATTGGTACTCTTTGTGAAAAATGATAAAAAGTCCAACAATACAACCAAAGAAAACAGATATGATAAATACCGAGGCTCAAACAAGTGCACCTGCAAAAGACACCGTCTTCCATGGCAACAACCCAACTGTGGGTGGTCGTGGAGACGATCGTCTGGCCACGAACATAAATGTGGAGACATTGGCTGCCCGAGTGGACACAATGTGAAAACTACTCTAAACCATATGTACTCATCTAGTGGGACAACCAAACTTCATCATCTAAAAAGAGAAACTCGAGGAAGAGACAGTTTGTCAGGAAGATGATCCAGCGGCCTGACGGCCTCGAGGCCGAACAGTCCACGAGCGACAGGGCCTAAGTATGGTTACAAGGCTGACTAAGTCTCAGAGAACGAGATGAAATCTTAGAACGGCGGAATCATCGTTATTTCTAAGATGATTGGAGGTCTTTAGCCCGAGAAGATGAATCATGGAGCGCCCTGCCAAGGAGGGCCCATAGCCGGTCGATCCAACATGTCACCCCAAATCACTCGGTGTTGAGGACCTTTCTCAACACTAAGAGGATTGCTTCCACCTCCCAAGTGGATAAGAGAATTAGAAAGATCTAGTAGCAACTGTTCAGAGGAAGCTCTGATAGACACTCGGCTGACCTGAGAAGGTCACCACTCATGAGGGAGATCCGAATACATCAGCTCCCTCGCAAGTTCAAGATGCCGACTTCGGATCCCTATGGTAGAAGTTCATATTTGATGGACCATCTAGATCTCTTCTGTACTCTATTGGGATTCCAGGGTCTTGACGTCGCAATCTTGCATCTCTGCTTCCTACCGACCCTCAAGGGAGATGCTCGAGTTTGATTTTACAAACTACAGACAAATTTGATCAGAACATTTTAGAGGTTAGCTGATAACTTCTTGTCACAGTTCACCTCCAGCTGAAGAGAGGAGAAGCAGCCGTGACTCCTTATCTGTATCCGATAAGGGCCAAATAAAAGTCTGAAGTGTTTCCTGGCCAAATTCAACGCAAAGGTTTGAAAGATATCTAAGTTAACTGATAAGATGAAACTGAACTCGTTCACGGTGACGGTATAATCAGGAGATTTCTTCAAACACCTAGTCCAATAAGAGTCTAAGACTTTTCTTGAGGTAGAAACCATCACTCGGGCTTACATCTTCATTGAGGAGGCCAACAAAATAAAAAGGCCAGAGCAGAAAATTCACCATCTAGGATTAACGAGCAACAAGAAGAGAAACGAAGACCACTCTAGCACCTGAGATCCCAGGAAGTAGCCAATGATTAGTTGGGTGTCTGAGGAAAGTTTAGGCCTTTGAACATGATTTTGTTGAATTACACTCGAACGAACATTCTTAGGTAGATTTGGGATGAGAAGTTTTTGAAATAACCCAAACAGCCTAAGAACTCAAAAGGAGGAGATCAGTTTAAATATTATTTTTACCATTAATCTTTGAGTCGCAGTACCGATGATTGCTAAACTTTGCATAACAAAATTGAGACATTCATCTAGAAAGGGTACATCAACAAGTTTCTGAGAGACTCGAGGTAAACCTTCGAGAGAGCAGATGAAGATGAGCTTGGCTAACACAAGCAGTTGGACAACCGGGTTGTGGCCAAAATGATAATATGGTTTCCATTAGATCACCTAAAAGTAACACTCTAAATCTTCCAGAGAAGACTTCCTGTAGCAAGAAGTAGAGGATAGGAATTAGAAATAATGTCATTAATTTTAGCAATAATGATATGATATATGTAATAACTTTCCATTCTAATTATCTAGTTGTAATTGTACTCGTTTCGGATGGTATACTAGATTACCAACTGAAATAAGTCTTTGGTGATAATAGAAGGTCAAGAAATTTATTGTATCTTGACGCTTATTTTAAGCTCGACTTAAGAAAGAACCAAATGAAACTGGCTGAGGGACTCCTATACAGACTAGATAAAGAACTTGTTTCGGTCCAGAGAACCATTTAATTATTGATCACACTAAGAATATATCCAAAGACAGCATCTCGCATACTCATGTTCTTGGTGGTCGACCCACCATCGGTCTACAATATAATTATGGGATGACCCAGATTAGTTGTATTCGGAGTAGTGACATTGATCCCACATCTCAAGATGAAATTTATGACAACCTACTACGTTGGAGAGGTCCTAGGCGATCAAGTCACTAATCGGACACGTTACTTGTCTCAAGTCAATTAGTTGATTCCAAATTAATTGATTGAAGATTTTAATTTTTGAGACGAAGCAACACTACAGTAAGGACAGTTCGATGAGTCAACCGACGAAATTCCTTTAGATCTTAATGAGCCCGAGAAATATATTTAGAATAGAACCTCATTAATGGATCATTTGCGTGAACAGTTGATGGCTTTTCTCCAACAAAACTCTAATATATTTGATAGACACCCGTTGATATGCTAGAAATTCTAACTGGATTAATTGTCTACAAGTTGGACCTTAATCCCGATCACAAACTTGTTAGGTAGAAGCAGAGGAGCCATTTTATTGAGAAGTTGATTGTCATGAGAGAAGAACACAAAAAACTACTCGATGCAAGCTTCATAAAGGAAGTCCAGCATTCGGACTAGTTGTAAAATATAGTACTAGTTAAGAAGAGTGATGGGAAATGACGGATGTGTATCGACTTCACAGACGAGAATAAAACATATCCAAAAGACAATTTTTCATTGTCAAAAATTGACTTGTTGGTAGACTTAATGTCTAGACACGAGTTGTTAAATTTTATGGACACCTATTCAAGTTAAAACCAGATTCGAATAAATCCCGACGATAAGTACATATCCTATATGATGAACCAACGGAGTTATTATTATAAAGTCATACCCTTCGGTCTAAAGATTTTGGGAGCCATATATCAGAGTCGCATGAACAAAATATTTGAGACACAAATCAGATGGAATATAGAGAAGTATATAGATGACATGCTCGTCAAAAGTATAACAGCCGATAACTATATTCGCGATCTCTTGAAAGTTTTTGTAGTGCTCCAAGCACACCAAATAAAGTTCAACCCAACCAAGTGTATATTTGGAGTGACTTCTAGAAAATTTCTTAGCTTTATTGTATCTGACTGGGGAATCAAAATAAATACCAAGAAGATACAAGCCATAATGGATATAAACTCACCTCAGATTGTGAAAGAAGTCTAGAGACTCATTGGGAGACTCGCAGTTCTCTTCTAGTCTCTAGCAAAGTCTATACAGAAATATTCCCATTTCTTTAAAGCCATGAGAGGAACAACGACGACCAATTTTTAGTGGATTGTCAACTGCTAGTCAGCCTTCTAAAAATTGAAGGAGAACCTTACTAATCCACCTCTGCTGACCTCTCCAAAAGAAGGAGATGAGTTACATCTCTATCTGACAATATCAAATATAGCGCTAAACTTGGTCCTAGTTAGGCAAGAATCTGAGGTACAACAACCGATTTACTACATCAGTAAAATAATGACAGACACTGAGACTTGTTACTCGCATGCCGAAGGGATCACTCTAACACTGGTCTACTCAACCAGGAAGATACGACCATACTTTTAGACCCACAAGATTATCATCCTAATGGACCAGCCATTAAAAGGGATTCTATAAAAACCCGACATATCCCGATGACTGTTCAAATGGATCATTGAATGGGTGAGTTTGATGTGAAATTTCAACTACCACCGACTATAAAAGATCAAACCCTCGTGAATTTCATAGTTGAAATGACAACCTCAATTCTAGATGTCGTCGAAACAAGCAAGGGCACCCACCAGCAAGAAGAAGAGACTCCTATTTGGATCTTATATATGGACGAGTCATCAACCCAATCAAGGAGTGGAGAAGATGTGGTTTTGAGGACTCTGGATGGGTTGGAGATGAAATACTTAATGACTCTCAAATTTTCAGCCCCCAACAATATCGTTGAGTACGAAACCTTATTAGCCAGACTCAAGTTGGCAAATGAATACTTGGAAAAAATCCTGATCATCCATAACGACTAAGAGCTGATTGTCAATGAAATCATTACAAATTTTGAAGCATTTAGCCCATTGCTTGCAAGATATCTTGCTAGAGTTAAAAGCCTAATAGAGACATTCGACATGGTAAAAATACTCAACGTTCAAAGAGAAGTTAATTAGAAAGCGGATCAGTTGGTGAAGGCAGTAGAAACAGAAAATCCCATTCAATAGGCCTGAGATATATGAGAAATTCTTACAACCTTGAGCATAAAAGTCCCAGAGCAAGTGATGCTTCAGATCTCAGACGGCGAAATCTAGATGACTCCATACAAAAGGTACCTTATCGAAAGCATTCTATTAGAAAACCCGGATGATGTCAAGCGCATAAAGAAGATAGTTGGCCGGTACACCATCATGGATAGAAGACTATATTGAGGAGGTTATTCCATCCCTTAGATAGAACATAGCTTCTCATGCCAGAAGAAGCTGACTATGCGTTAAGCAAGGTACATCTTAGAATCTACGGATCATATATATGGGGCAAGAATTTGACATTCAAGGTCATGTGATAGGCCTATCGATTGACATGGATAACCGAGCAGAATGAAACATAGTTCATTTGGTAGAATATCATATATAGATTTAGAATTTTTAAGGTTATAATGGCCTACAATGGAACCCAATTCATTGGTAAAAGATTCACCAAGTATTACACAAATTTAGGAATCTGATAGATTCACACTTTTGTCACCTATTTGTAGGCGAAGGGATAAGTTGAAGTAATGAACTGAACCCTACTACACGAGTTAGAAATGAATTATGAAGACGCAAGGTCTTCTAGGCAGACAAGTTACCTTTTGTGTTGTGGTCGTACAAGACAACATCAAGGGAACCTAAATGAGAAACACTATTTAGTTTAAGCTACAAGATTGAAGTGGTCATTTCGGTAGAAATCGGTCTGTCTAGCCTTCGAATAAAAAATTTTAACCCACAAAATAATTTTCAACAACTCAGAAAATATCTCAACTTACTCAAAGAAGTTTGAGATATAGCAAGCTGTATACGGTGGCTTGTCAATAACGGATCGCTCTGTACTATAACAAAAAGATAAACGTACGCCAATTCAAGGTGAAAGATTTAGTTCTATGGAGTATAAAAGTAATAGGCAAAACCACCGATAATAATAAACTGTCCCCGAATTGGGGGGCCATTCCTAATATCAGCAATTCTCCAAAATGGTGTGTACAAATTACGCATCCAAAATGAAAAACTGGTTCTAAGAACATGGAATGCCATCTACCTCAAAAAATATTATCACAGGTAAATCTAGTACGTTTCATGCGAACTGTGTGTATGATGTAATCATGTTTTAATTAATAAAATAATCACTTATTTAATTTGTTATTCATATGAATGCTTGTATGTGGTAGCATAAGTTTAATGGTCCAGATTGACCCTTAGTCGGATGAACATTTTCACTTGTGAATCAACCCGTAAAAGCATGGCAAAAACCTTAGTCTAAATAACCAAACGGCCGAAAGGAGGTTGAATACTAAACCTTAGTCTAGATAACAAAGCGACCCAAACGAGGTTAGGGACAGTAGCTTGAAGGGCTTGAAGATAGAAGTTTAACCGTACTTAAAGTGGTCAAAGCAAAATAAAATATTACGAAGCTTTTCAGTGTGCGTGCGACAACTTTCTTCTATAGAAAAGAGCACCATCAGTCGATAATGGTTGACGGATTATAACCCAACATATAAGTGCAACAACTTCTTTTTATAAGAATTAGCACCATCAGTTTAGTGTGGACGGTGGTTTAAGCTCCGTCAAAACCCGACAACTATGGCAATTAAACCTAGTCCACCATAAAGAGGCTTTCCCACTGCTTCGACATCCTCTAGTAGGATTGAGCACAGTTGGACAAATATATCCAAGCAAGCCTATCAACAACCGTATCAACGCTTAGTTGGAAAACAAAATAAATGTTGAGCAAAATGGTTCAGCATAAACGTAAAGATATCGTGACAATGATCTAAGAGATTTAGCTGATTTATTGAAGAATCAACATAAACAACAATGATTGTCTATTAGGAGGACTACAAGTTACTGCCTAATGCCTGCAACTCGGACAGAACGACTATCCTTCGATTGGGAGTTCCCGTTAGACGTGGCGAAGGCTCCCCCCCACCTATCTTTGAAAAATCAACCAAATTTTATTTTTGGAGAGTTCCAACATTTCTAGGATCGAGGAAACTAAGAGGAAAGTCGGGGATAACTAGGGAGACAATCCGTTTGCAGTGATGAATGCTATCCCATAATCTATCATGTAGCACAAGACCAACTTCATCTGGATGGAGACGAGTTCTCAGCTCTCCTTCGAGTCAGGTGCACTTATTTCAAAGATCAGGAAATTACTGCTCAACATCCTAAAGCTCATCTTCTAGTGAAGCGATTTGATCTAGAGTTAGAGATCTTTTATCTAAGAGCTCCTAGAATCTCGCTAGAGACTCGGATATAGAGACTTGGGTAGCTCTTGGTTGAGAAAACGGCCCGATCTCGACTCTGTTGAGCCTCTGTAATGGCAACATCTACTCGTATCACCATCTCTTTAAGTGCAATAGGATCGACATACGTGTGAGACAAGTGAAAAATCTCAGCATCTCATTGGTATAAGGCCTCTTGCATCAGATGAAGCAATTCCTTTGATTGCAAGGAGAAATGATCAGTCAGGGATGATGATAGTAAAGAGCATAATAACAGAATGAAGGGTCTTTTAGTCAGTACCTCAATGAGAGATGATCCCTCCTGAAAAGATGGATCTGGCGAATCCTTAGATTCAGATATAGAAGTGACCTCCAACGCAAAATAGGAAATGCATGGCAATAGAGGGGCACCTGAAAGCCAGGAGGAGAAGGAGATATGCCTGAAGCCTCTGGAAACTTAGGTGCTGAAGCCTTAGAGCGAGGAGCCTCCTCTGCAGCCATGGCCTTTGGATTATACGAATTATTTTCTCAATCACTTGATCGTTATTAGCATCTTCCTTGACCAAAACAGCAGGAGGCGTGGAGACAGATGTATCAGGTGATGAGGTGACCAAAATTGGAACCCCGTACCCTATTGGAGTGTCAATCAGTTCACTCGATCTGTTAGCTGAGGGGTCATCTATTCTTGTAGTAGAATAAATAGGGGGCTCACCCCCACTACAAATCCAGTTGCCTCTTTAAAAATTGGGTGAACTGGGAAAGAATAGAAAGAACCTAGCCGTTGTGATGACTCTCCAACATGTTCTGCGATCATCGCTTCACAAGCATCATCCATAACTCACTCATTGTCAGTAGAGGAAGGAACCACCTTGCCAACTGCCCTTTCAGGAGAGTCTTGGATGACCAGATCTCTCATCTTCCTCTTGGGCTAGTGAAATGGCATGGCGGTGATGTCATTCCTTACTATCCTGACCTCCAACTGACCATTGGCGAATGCCTTCCGGGTAAGCCAAGTACCCATTCGGTGCAAAGTGGTGGCGTTCTCCTTGATGAGCTTAGTTAGTGGCCGAGCCATTTGGTCCTCTATCTCCAGAACATCCCCGGAGTAGGGGCCATTGACTCTGCCCTAAATATTGGAAAGGGACCAGTCAGAAGGAACCATTAGATAAAAGAATTAATTCTTCCAACCCTTTATTGAATTTGGATTTTCCCTACTTATTTTGTACTTCTTGCGGGGATGAAATAAATCCAGTTTACCTCCTGGTCAAACTAGAAGATTACATTCGCGGCCTGGGTATCTAGGAGAAGCTTTTTTTAATTGAAGAAAATACATAAAGAAATCAAATATCGAAGAGTATTGGGGTGGAGGCACGCCACGAAAATTTCTAGAACCTCCAATATCTTGTATAGCTCTTTTGTGAAAGGAATATGAAGGCCCTCCTTTAGATGGGCCTTGTAAATGGTAATGAATCCAATTCAAGAAGCATAAACCCTATCTTCAACCCTTGGCATTATATATGGAATTGTAGCCGAAATGTTGTACTTCTTATACAAGTCATACATATCATTACAAGTGAGAATGGATTGGATCGAAGTGATGTCCTAGGAAGTTGTTCGAGAAGCCATGGATGTGACAAAAAAGAGGAGCAAATTAGGACATAGCGATTGAGAATAAAGAAATGCAGAAGTAGCGGAAGACCTTAGTTTCAATAGCCAAAGCTTTGGCCCAGGAACGATGTCGTTTAAGTAGCGGAAGACCGCAGTCTATGGATGAAATATGTGCTCGCACTCAAGAGTGCTGCGGCGTGCCAGTTTTATTGTGCCAGTAATGATAGTCTGACGATACACCTCCTAGCACAGTGGGGAGATAGTTGATGGCTCTGACACCCAGATTGACAAATCTCCTGCGCAGCGCATATTATGATGTCCTAACACTTCGCTTTCCAAGACGGTAGGTTGATAACATATGACCCTAACGTACTCGAGACTAATGTGATTAATTAACCAATGTTTAGTTGAACGTTCGGAATAGATTATTATAAGTCGGATTGTCAGAAGACCGAATTGTCAATGGCCCGAATTATCATATTGACATAAGTTATGTAATATAAAGTGATATTCATGTGCTTCAATTACTCAAAGTATACGAGATTATTAGAGCCATGTAATAAAGACAAAAACTACTCTGGAGGTTTTATTAATTAAATTCTTTCATAACATACAAGTTACAATAGCGAATATATAACTCAGAAGAAAATAAATAATAAATGGAGCAGCGATTCAACCATAGTAGTCCAACCGACCTTGAGATGGACAAAAACGTAAGAAAAGCTCACCGAACTACCCATTTCAAGCAGGGAAAGAGAAAAAATTCCCTCCTTAGAGGAATAGTAGCAGCCACTTTCAGAACTGCATCTATTCTCAATAGGGAGGCCGAAAAAAAAATCCCTCCCCAATCAAAGTAAGGATCAGTCAGAGTTCAAGCCACCTCCTTTTCAGACCTGTATTAGAGAGGATTGCCTGACATAAACAGGGAGAGGATGAAACCACCGTCTAAGACTCGGGAGCTTGCTACAACGATGAAGGCAAGGTTTTAGGATGGACGTAAAAGAGAAAATTTGAGGTGAATTCCCACATAAAATAGGGTAACTAAGGCAGACTTCAGATGCATCCTGGGATCTTAACTTCAAACGTTGGAGAAGAACTTTCTCTTATTCTGGCTTGTGGTAGTGAATGCTCCATACTAGCTCTAAAGGACTCACTCCTTTGCGAATAAGAGATACTTGGTGATGTAAAACATACAGAGTCCCTCCATTTATAACTGAAAGGAAAGATTAGTGAGCATTAATTCAAGAAGATTATGCCCCCTAACATTAATCGTAGAGAATCGAAGCAAATCTTGCCAAATAGAGCACCGAATCCATAGAACAATTGGAGAAGGAGCAGGCATGGTGGAACTGTATTCAGCATCCTACCACGAACATTCTAAGAGTTAAAAATTTAAACTTCCTAACATGAGGGGCTAGTGTTGGGTACTATAGTCCATGGGTTGGCCTAAAATCTAGTATGTAGAAGGAAGGAAAACCTAAGTGACAATGACCCATCAAAAAATCCTGTGAGCCCAACAACCAAAAAGCACAGTGATTGACGCAAGAGATGTGATTCAACCTGTCCAATAGTAAATGGATATTAATGGATAATCAATAGATTATTATAGGCGGTTACCACATCAAATCAATGGTTAAAAACAGTACAACCCGGCCATCAAATATAGGCGACAGTTGCAAAAGTAAGTCCCCTTATAAATCTATAGGCATAACGCCCAAGGGTTTGCCAACCGGTATCTCACACAATAAATATGGCATCAACCCCACAGAGAAAGGGATCCCAAAGTGAATTCTCAGATGAACGCTCAGACAAGTAAGCAAGTCGAAGCACCTTCTAAGCCACTTTTTCATTTGAGTGTTTCTTTTCCAAAGTTATTCTACCATACGAGTATAATTTCTCAAAAATACTCACTCCTTTGAGTGCATCTTATGGAGCTTAGTCATTCAACAAACACTCAATTCCCATCTGCTTACACCCATGCATTTACTTCCTCTTATTGTCACAGTCCACGTCCTACAATCCATCATTAAACTTAATTATAGTTTATTATCATTTAATTATCAATTTATACCAATAATAAATTATCAACCAAATTGACATGAGCTTATCATATTAATGTCCCAATTAACCTATACAAAAATAATAAGTCAACATACACATGATCCAAATATATCATCACGTCATCCGTAACTCTGACCTCAGCCAAACAATAATATGATATCAGCTTCATAATAAGAAAAGATACTAGTTAAATTATATACTAACCTGCGGAAGCAATAACATCCACAACACGTACCCATCTGATCCAAAACCATTGCTGAATTATATTGATCTTTATACAATCATCAAAACATATCTAGATATTTTACATCAAATCTATATTTAAAGTCAACTATAAATTAAAAATAGATACAGTACATACTATCCCAAAGATGTAGATTAGGAAAAGTTGTAACTCCAGAGGCATAAACTAAACACTTTAAACTTCACTCCAGCTTGTCGGGTACAAACTTGTGCAAATCATCTAAAATGTTAGTAAAATAATAAGAGAGTAGGCTAAATACTCAATAAGGTATAATCTATAGCAAAGATTATGCAATCTTTTCGCTGAAAACATAATCATTGGAGTAAAGACTATTATAACATGCAATAACTTAAAATATGGTTAGAATACTTATACAAATCTTTTTATGATTTCTTATCATGTTCTTTTTTTATTCTTATTTGTTAAAATATACTGTAAACTTACTTTTATTTAGGGATTTGGGTCAGTAAACCTTACTAGCTAAATGAGTGGTCGATCAAAGCCTGAATTATGTTTTGTCTCTACACAATCAAAGGCCTACCCTCCTATTCAAGGATCCGAATATGAGCCATCTACATATTATCTCCACATAGATCGGGCCAAAATCATATAGCGATACT
>JAOVVI020014873.1:0-11370 GCA_028571085.2 Nepenthes alata | reverse complement strand
CTATAAAAAAATAATATAAACAATTTTATTATATATTTTATATTTATTTATAATAGTATTAGTTAATTTAGAAATTATAAAAGTAATATGTGGATAGTCAAAAATCTTAAAATTAATAATTTGTTATAATTTTTAATTTTTTAAATTTTAATATTTGTTAATATAGATATATAAGTTTGATGGGTGTATCAAAAATGGGCTGGTCTAAAGTCAACGATGTCCCAAAATGGTATGCTGGATGGTCAACTCGTGAACAACCCAACTGAAAACGTAGGCCCAAACCCTGAAAGGCCTAGGACGGTGAACGCCAGCGTTGACAGTCTAGACCTCAACAGATGGCCAACTTGCACGCAGACGGTCAACTCAAACGTTGACCAGGTGTACTGTAATAGTGGGCCCAACAAAGACTTTTTACGGTTACGGACCAGACCCATTTGAGCTCACGATCCATCAGATGACCAGTAACTGCTCTCCCAGTATCTTCCACAATTCCAACCGGCTCCTAAAATGGACATTAACAAAATCAGCGCCCTTCTCATAAGGAAGGCGCCAGATTTTTCTAATTTTCTGTCAACTGGGGCTCTTCAACGGTAAAATACACAGAAGGAATGTGAGCGATTTGGAAAGTCACTGACCGCCGTGGAAAGAAGCTATCTTGGTCCGTTTGACAACTAGCGTAGGCTTTAGAAGGCAGGCCAACCAAGAATAACGTAAGGGATCACACCTTCCAAATGAGGGAGATCACAATGTCAACCTTAAGTAAACCCTAAAATTTTGATTCAGTGATAGATTATGACTTACACACGACACGCTCTTACTTATAGACGACGAGTTTTGATTCATACGTTCTTACTAACACGTTCTGATTGACAGACAAGCTCTTGCACGCAAACTCTTAGGTATTGAGACGATCTCTTACAACCAAGCTCTCACGTACCCAAGTTATTGCTTATAAAGAGAACTCTTACATTCACGAGCGCTTACAGAGTACTGGATGGAGGCCTATCGTCTCTTCCACTCTTCCGGGCGCTCATCCTTTAAACCCCACCAGAGGCCTCCAGCTTTCTGGAGACCTAATCGGCTTCCCGAGAGTTGTTCTCAAAAGTTTTCATGCTTTTGGAACATCGTTTCCTTACGCTCCGTGTGAGTAGGAAGCGATCGCTCACATCCTCGACAAGCCAGCACTCCTGACCGATCAACCCTATTACTTTCTTTTGCTTTTCAGTATTACCTTTCATGGTTTAGGAAACTTTACTGACTTAAGTATCATAGTATTTTCGGTGGGACAATATTCCGCCGACACATTGACCTCTTGTTCGTTTTAGTGGTGTGCAGGATTCGCACTCAGTGAACGGAGCTGGTTCAGACAATCCAGACGAATCCGAATCTATTCGAAGTCGCATCCAGATACTTACCAAATTTATTACGTGATAACCATAAATTACTAATTAAAAATATTATATTTTACTTGTATTAATTTTAAAATCAATTCTTATTTAAATTAAAAAAAATAATTTTATCTTTAATAATATATAAAAATATTTTTACATATTCAAATTATAAGCATTTTTGCATATATATTTTAAACTTGTAGTTTTTCCCATAAGAAAATGACTGTTCGAGTAAATTATTTATTTTGTCAAATTTTTTTAATTTTTCATCTGATCATATTAAAAATTCAAACATTACACCATTAGAAAAATATTAGTTCCATTTAAATTAAAAAGATTTATTATCTATCATATTTTTCTTGAAGGGTCTTGAACTTTTAGATTTTTACAAATATAATTTTTTTTTACATTTGTTTTATAAATGGTATAATAATGACTGTTAACTAGTTTAATTTAAAAAAAAATTATCATACAGCATTAGAATATTTTTTTATGAATGTGGTCAAACCAAAAGGATAAGTAATAGTAATTTGGATAGGTTGTGATTCTAATTTTGTTAAATCACTATTCATATATATATACGCGCACGGTGTAAGCAGTATAAAAATATCAAAATAATTTTTTTATTATTAAAATTTAAGAATATATATTATAATTAATAATTAAATTATAAAATAATAATATTAAATATAAACTATAAATAAAAAGTTTACAAATAACTTCGCCATTTTCATCTTCCTTCCGAGGGAAGCAACAGCATCAACGTAAACGTCGCAGTTGCAGTAGATCTGCATTCCACGTGCCTTCTCTATCTGTCGGTGAGATTGCTAAGCTGGATGACCTTCGCACTGCACGATTAAGTATGTCTCCTCCCTCCATCTCTCCTTCTCTCTCTCTCTCTCTCTCTCTGTCGGTCTCTCTCTCTCGTCTTGTTTTCAATATGAAGCAGTGTCGGAAGTGTAAATAAGTGTCAGATTGCATTGCCGAGTCAACTCTTTCTACCTTTCTATTGACTCGTATGCAATCTGATTTCAGTGGTTTCCTGAAGAAAGTCAATTGCAATCCGTTTGATTTCGGAAAATATCTCGTTTATATGTCATTTTTATTTCAATTGTTAATTTTCGAGATTCTTATCCTTAATTGACGTTGAATTCGTTCAATTTAAAGTTCTAATTGCTGTGTCCGAAATCGGATCGGACCTTCATTTGTTGTTAATTACGAAGTTGGCGATGGAGTGAATGTAGAAAGAGATCCAATGTCAATGAGAACATAATTCTCGGCGTAGGTCTGATTGCTGAAACAGAAAATGGAGAGAGACGGACAAAATGGGGTCAGTATATGTTTTTTTATGGAATACGTGGAGTTAACACTTGTATATCATTCGTGCATTTGAACTGCAATGACTTTCAAGATTGCTTTCAAGATTGCTTATACGTGGAGTTAACACTTGTATATCATTCGTGCATTTGAACTGCAATGACTTTCAAGATTGCTTATATTTGTTGGATATTCTACGTTTTTTTATCAGTTCAATTGTTGTACCTTCATCTCCAATGTTCATCTGCGTTCCATTTTCTGTTCTGTAGAAAACGCCAGATCAATCGGAGCACAGTAACAATAATCGAGATGTCGATATAATCTACACTGCACTACACACTCAATACTACACTCTCACAATATGTCACACTAGGGAATTTATCTGCAATTCATAGGGCTAAAGCCAAAAAAAAAAAAAGAGGAAACGTTCCATCAATGTAATGTAAATTATAGGAATTGAGGAAATATAAAGAGAGAGATAAAGAAAGATTTTTTGTATTTCTGTGTGTTTATAAAACTTCACAATGGATCATTCTTTTATACGAGAAGAGACAATTTAAATTAGAAAAGCTATAATAATGATAATTAAATAAATAATTTAAATTAAAAGATATTAATTATTTAATTAAAAAAATATTATATATATATATGTATATCATAATATATATAAATAGTATAAATTAGAAGATAATAATATTTTTAATGGGTACGTCCATAGTAGGCCGATCCAATATGAGAAAAGGCACAGATCCACGAAGGACCATACATTCACCTGGACGGTCAACGCCAAGCGTCGACCGAATGAGAAGCCAAATTGGACGGCCAACAGGCTCCCCATGAGACGGACAACTTTTTTGTTGACCAGAAGTGCTACAATAAGCCGGCTTAAGAGAGTAAGCCTCACGAGGGTCAAACCCAGTTGGGCTCACTCCTCCATACGCGACTAGTAACAGTTTTCTTCCCTGATTTTGCGCCTATCCAAAAGGCAATCTTCACTGTAACGGGCGTCGACATATTCAGTGCACGTCCCATAAGGAAAGTGTCAGATTCACTTTTCCTACCGATCGTAAACCCTAACAGTAACATGATATAGAAGGAAGACGAGTAATCCTGAAAGCTGTTGCCCGCCAGGAAAGAAAGCAATCCCAACATATTGTTGAAATTAGGCTTTCCTACTAAGGAAGGACGCCCGACAGAGTGCAGGGATCATACATTCCTACCCAAGGAAGGTTGCCCAACACTTCATCTATAAAATGCTCATGGAGTCTCCACTCCAGGGCATGCTGATTGCTAAGCGTACAAACGCTCACCGTTGTAATCACACGCTCATCGTTCAGACTTCAGCGGCACCCTTCTCTTTCAAAGCTTTTATAGTGCTCCGACAGTCTTTCAAACTCTCATGCTTACAGGACTTGGTCTTACACTCTGTCTTTACGTTCCTTGCGAACTCAGGGCTGAGAGACCCCACTTCTCACGAGCCATTAGAACGCCTCTTACATCAGAAACCAAACACGTATCTCAAATACTCATCGTTCTCCCTCTCTACTCCCATTTCAATTTTCTTTCTTAAAAATCGAAGGATGATTACTGATTTGAACGTTGGAGTATTTTCGGTGGGATAACGTCTTGTTGGCATCTAACCTCTTGTTTGCTATAGTGGTGTATAGGGTCCAGACTCGACGAACGGAGCCGAATCTAGATGATCAAGTCAACTCAAATCTATTCAAAATTTGGGTCTAGAAACGCATCAATTCTAATTATATTATATCGTTAAATATTAATGATATTAAATTACTAATATCCCCCATCAAACTTAAGATGGTTTAGAAGAGACCGTTTTGAGTTTAAAAACTAAATCGATGTAGTGATTAGACAGTTGAGCTTTTATGAAAATGTCAGCCAACTGATTAGTCGAAGAAATCGAGAAAAGCCAAAGGGTCCCTTCCTTAAGATGATGATGCATAAAATGACAATTAATCTCAATATTTTTTATACATTCATAAAATATATTATTGTTAGTAATAAAGATAGTATTATAATTGTTATAATAAAGGTGGGTGCCACTTGGTTAAGAAACATTGATATCCTCCAAAAGCCAGTAATGCCAAAGAAGTTCAGACGTAATAGCAAGAAGTGCTCGATATTTAGCTTGTTTTTCACTATGCTAAGTGATAAAAGAATCCTATAATAGGTGGAGAAAATTAGTATTGGATCGTCAATTAGTGGGGTTGCTTACTCAATTGGCATTTGAATATGCTGGAAGCTCCAATGAAAAATGAGAAGAAAAATAAAGCTCATAAAATATAGTGCATTTTATATAACAAAGAATATAAAGAATAACTATATAGTGAATAGAATACGAAACTAACATAAATTGATCGAAAAAATTCACAGCATAGGAAACACCAAACCTTAAAATAGTGAAATATATGAGACTTCCAATCAACTAGTGATAAAGGGGAGTATTAGAAAAATGCTTACCATTAGTAGTATACAATTTGGCATTATATTCAAAAGGATTGGTAGTCATCTTGCGGTTTATGAGCCTAGCATGAGAAAGAAGATCGAAAATAAACTTAGCTTATATCAAATGGTAGCTATCAGAGGTAGGCATTACCTTAAGTCTAATAAAGTAGGAAAGGAGGAGATTTGTTCTTTCAAAATGTTGATCCAAAAAGCAATTAAGATCAAGAATGCTATAACTAGTATCGTTAGTAGTAATTATATCATCAATATAGAGTAGGATAATAGTGATATTGGTAATAGTATGACGAGAAAAAAGGACAAAGCCATGAGAATTGAAGGCAAATCCAAATTATGAAATAATAGAGTTGAACTTGATAAATCAAGAATGGGGAGTCTGCTTAAAGCCGTATAATGCTTGTTGAAGACAATATACTTGACTAGGAGAATGTCAATAATTAAGGGAAGGTTTCATGTAAACTTTTCTAGTCAAGTCATTAGTAGAATGATATTCTTTACATCCATTTAAAATAAAGGCCATTAGCGTGTAGTAGTTACAGTTAAGAGAGATCGAACATAAGGTGATACAGGCAATTGTAGTAAAAATTTTCTCATAATCAATGCCATATTTTTGGAGAAAACCATTAGCCACATGACAAGTTTTGTATCAAATTTTTGAACAATTAGTATTTATTTTTCAGTTGTATATCCATTTACTTCATATTGCAATCTTATTAAGCAAAAAAGTAATCAAATCTCTAAGTGCAAGTCTTTTAAAGAGCATTAAGCTCTTTAGTCATAGTTTAGTGTCAAAGAGAATCAAAGCATATTTTGTAATAATTATATGGCTCATAAAAAGAGTAAGAGTTGAAAAATAGTAATAGTCACGAAGATGGAAAAAAGTATATATTTGACTGGAGAGATAAATATTCATAGTGGAGGACAAAAGGATATGGTTATGATGTTGGGGGTATTAGTTGATCTACATTTGTTAGGAGCAATTGAGCTTATGGGACTTATATCCGGTGAAAATTTAAAAAAGGATCAATGGTTAAATCAGTGAAAATCCGAGAGGAAGAAAAAGTAGCAAAATTAGTGAATTTTTTTGTATTTTTAAAACTAAATATTCTTAAAAATACGAAAATACTTGGTTATATGATGTAATATCAATAACCTTTATACCCAATATCGTAACAAAGAAAATAGTAGAGTTAATGGCGAGGTTCAAGTTTGATACACTCATAAAGAGGGAGTAGAACAAAGTAAGCACATCTAAAAATTTTGAGAAGATAATTATCAGATACATGTTTTATAAAGACGCTCATATAGAGTTCAGTTAAAAATTGTAGAAGAAGAAACTCGATTAATAGTATAGACGATTATAAGTAAAGCCTTTCTTCAAAGAGACTCAGAAAGAGAAATAGAGAGGAGGAGAGTACGGATTGTGTTAACAAATATGACGATACTTATATTCAGTTTGACCGTTTTGTTAGAAAGTGTAAGAATATAAATGATGTGATATAATACCTATTTGTTAAAGTTTGTTCAGAAACAAGACAGAGGTATATTTCAGAGTATTATCAAAATGGCAGACTTTCGAATTGAATTTTTATCATCTACCGAGAATTACAAAATGCATCGTATAGTTCAGATCGATTATGTAAAAGATAAATTCATATATAGTGAGAATAATCATCAACAAAGATAACAAAGTAGCAATACCCACCTTTAGTGGAAATATGGGAGGGATCTCAAATATCAGAATAGATCAAATCAAAGGACATAAGAGCCAAAGAGTCACATTTAATAAAAGATAAGGCTAGTTACTTATTTAAATGATAAGATATGCAATTAAAAGAGTCAAAAGTAACATTTTCCAAGTAGCCATTAGAGGCCAAGGATTGAACACGAGATAATAAAATATGATCAGATCAATTTTATAAAAAACTAGAAAAGACAATAGAAGCAGACAAATGTGAAAGATGTATGGATGTGCGCTTAAAAAGACAACCAATTTTAACCCAATATTAACAAATTTACATATCTTCTGATTCCAAATGTCATAACCTTTGTGAGAAAAATGTTAAATTAATGTTACATTCAACAAATTATACTAATAGATATGAGATTTTGAGGTAAGTTTAGAACATGATAGATATCCGAAATATAAAAGTTATGGGTAGATATATAACCAACATAGTTAATGGATATATGAGAACTATCAATAATATATATAATTGAGACGTTAGTTGAAGAGGTCTTATATGATATTAAAAAAGAATTAGACATGATACGATTATAGTAGGTAGAGTTGAGAAACCAAGACAAAGATATACATGAAGAATTGGTTGGGACAATAGAGATGCGAAACAAAACTTGATTTAGAATTATCTTAAGATCAACTATAACAAGAAACAAGGCTGTATAGGATAAGACAAATGCAGCCAAATATGTAGATAAAGTAGCTATGGGAAGAGATCGGTTTGTCCTTGAAAGTACCAAAAGTGTTGCCGAAAGATTTAGCAAAAGGTCACCAAAAGACACCGAAAAAGCTAACAAAATGGCACTGAAAAGTGGGCGGAGAGACACTAAAAAATTATCGAAAAAGCTACTAAAAACACACTTAAAAGTTATTAGTATTGAATTTGGTTACTCTATTGTCGGTAATTTAACAAGCGAATTCATTATTGGAAGATTGTATAGAGTTTATGCAAAATTCGAAGTGCTACAAATTAGTTGCAACAAAGACCGGAAAGATCGATTTGTCGGAGTGGCCAAATGTTGGAGGGACCATTTGCAGGAGTGGGCAAATGTCGAAGAGACCAATTTACCGGAATGGGCAAATATCGAAGTAGAAAAATTCAGAGTGTTCGTGCGAACCAGAAGAGCAGCAATAATGCTACCTTTGGGTCGACCAACCAGAAAGCAGGAGGTCGGTCGGCCGGTTAGCAACAAGGTCGGCCGGTCGGACATTAAGACGGCTAGTTAGGCGGCCGGACAATAAGAAATCGGTTAGGAAGGCTGACCGGTTGAGAGAAAAAATTGATCAAAGAGGCCGGCCGGCTAAGCTAGGATGAGGCCTACCAATGGCGCTAATGCAAAAGGGTAACTAGGCAATGCCGGTTCTGAGGAGTCGGTCTGGCGGAGCTGATAGATGACTTTACAGAGTGGGTAGTATGTTCTAAGGAATAAGTGGCAAGCTTTTCAAAGTAGGTAATTGACTTTCAGAATTTGTAAGCTGACTTTGCAGAGTATACACCGTTTATGCAGAATATGCACCGTCTAGAGAATTGCGAGAACTGATGAAGGCGTAGAAAATAACAAAATTGGTGTAACAAATCATTTGCAAGATCGGGTCAGGTGAACAGATGGGATTTGGAGTCGGTGTTATTATAAAGCGCACCAAATACTTCAAAAGATAGCGCGGTAGTAGTAGCGGTGGACAGTGGAACAAATGGTGGAACGAAGCAAAGTTCGGAAGGGAGTTCTCGTCATTCGTTGTCTGTCGCACATTTGTAAAATCATAGTAAGCAAAGAACACCACTAGTGAGAGGAAGAAGAAAAGAAAAACAGAGAAAAGGATGGAAGAAGAGTTTTTTTACTCTGGAGATTGTTTTTCTTATTTTATCTCGAGTAGGTTGTTAGTATTCTGTCTCGGGGGTTATTTGTAACTGATTTTTTATAGTAAATTTTTTTTAAAATTTGTTCTGTGATTTTTTTAATGATTGAGAAGGGTTTTTCATGTTAAAAATTATTATACATTTTTTTATTTTTTATATTCACATTCTTGGTGGGTGACGGCTGACGGAGGGGTTTGAGTTTTTCCGCTGCGACCAATTTGTATGTAAATCTGGGTGCCGAAACCCATCGATTAGAACATCGCTTGAAAGATTATCGGGAGACTGTCGAGAAGTTGCCGAAAAGCCTTTGGAAAGATTTCAACGATCGGTGCTGGTGGCCGTTGGAGATGATCGGTGATGGTGGTCATAGACCTGACGACGGTAGTGGCAGGCGGCGGCGGCGGCAATTTTCTGTTGTGGGTTCCTGCATAGAGTTGATGTGGGCTAGAGGATTGGGTTGTTTTTGCTTGGGCCGTGTTTTGCGAGTTGGGTCACGTGCAATTAAAAACGCAGCAAGTTGGAACGTAGCGTTTTAATACAATGATTCGATGAAGCACTGCGTTTCCTTTGTTGAGAAAAATTAATATGAGTTAAACGACGAGTATGACCCGCCTTCTCCCCCAAAATTAATTCTGCAGCAACGATGGTGACCAATGAGTTTGGAACGGTGATACGATGGGAACGCCAACGGAAATGATGCGTGGAGTAGATATTTGGTGACAACGGGACGATGGGAATGTCAAATGGTCATTTGAATCTGGATATTCCTGAATGAGCGAAACAAAATTCGCGATGCCGGAGAATGATGGTGGTGGCGGACGATGGCAGAATAATGGCGATGCCGTTCTTGAACAGTTCTTAACGGTGTTTCTGGAGATGTGAGAACGAATAGAAGTGTATGGGAATCGATTTTAGTTGGAGGATATTTATTCCAATGGATTTAGTGGGCCTTTTTTTATAAGTGGAGGGAGTCCGTCTAAATTAAAAAAATTTATAATAATAATCATATAAATAATTTAATTTAGAAGATATTAATTTTTAAAATTAAGAAGGATATTATATATATTTTTAATATATTATTAGATTCGAATTGCTGTACAGATTAGAGAGCCACCCGTGTTGTTGGTAATGGGTGGCCTACTGACAAGGATACAGGAACAATGCACCTGTTGGCCGGAATGGACGACCGACTGACAAAAGCACACACACTGTGAAGTAGAAGTAGGAGTGGAGAAAATGAACACCAAGTATTTTACGTGGAAAACCCTTCTGAAATAAGAAAAATATTATAGGACACTAAGTCCACTAAAAAATTACTAAGTATGAGATATTTGTTACACAAACTACAGGAAGCGAAAAACAAGAAACATAGCAATTGTAAACAAAAAATTTTAACACTTTGTTTTCACTCACCGCTCTCTTTCTTTTTCACTTTATTTCATCTATTTTCTCACAACTTTTCACTTCTCTCTCTTTCTTCTCACCTGCATATTGAGTGTGCATATACAAATATATATATATATATATACGTCCTCCACCATAACCCAACTTGGTGGTTGGTGCTCAACTTTTAAGGTCTGCATGCGTACATGCGTATGCCCTGTCCTGCAGCAGGCGGCGCATGCCTGCTCCTGCAAACTGATTAGCGGTTGGAGTCCTAAGAATGATGTCTACCAACTACCAAATCAAGTAAGTTAACTGTACACCTTTTTGGGATATGACAGTCATTCAGACCTTTCATATTCAGTCGGTCAACCCTGTTGACCATCCTCTCATTCTTGGCCGGTCAATCACCCAGTTGACCGGTTGAAGTAGTCTGTCCAGATTCTTCAGCAGAGTTAGTAGTCTCATGACTTTAACTGGTCAACATATTGATCGGTTGAGGTTGACCGTCCAGAAGGTTCTGGTCAACTATGTTGACCGGAATTCCTTCTACTTAAAGTAGCACACGTGCTCCGTCCAAGTCCGCCGGTCACGAGGACTTCCACATGGGAGTGATTCCCAACAACCTGATCTCTTCCGGGGGGTCAAACTGAGGCGAGTTCGATCTTCGTTCATGATGATCTAAATCTTATACACCATAACAAATCAATGAGAGGTCAAATGACGGTAGGACTCGCTCTTCGGAATATCCTCTGATACTCAAGCTAGGAATATTTCTATAAATGAGAGAAATATTAAGGATACAGACAATGCGTATGTTACGGGTCTTATTGTAGACAATATTACCGCACCCACTAATCAGCCGAGGTAGAGGAAAAGTACCCGAACCATCCAGCCGCCCCGACGATTTTTTGACTTTCTGTATGATATATATTATATATAGTCCACATATCACACACTAAATAATATACTTTACACTTGCTTATTATTTTTGTTGCACGTGGGATTTGTTACCATTATAACTCCCTCATTTTCTTTCTGTTTCTTTGCTGTTAGCATATTATTTTATGTTTCCCGTTCTCGTGTATATACTACCTAACACGGATATAATGAAGACAGAAGATATTTTTTCACTTTTCCTTTCTCTCGAATCTTCTCTGCCTTTCTCTACTTCCTTCTCCTGTCATCTTTACCTT
>JAOVVI020014872.1:0-11370 GCA_028571085.2 Nepenthes alata | reverse complement strand
TGTGTCAATATCCGATTAAACTCATCCAAGTGTTTCTCGAAACTCCCTCCTTCAGATAATCGTAAACCATAAAACGGATTCTTTACGTGGAGTCGGGTGGTTATAGATTTGGACTTGTAACGACTTTTCAATTTCTCTCAATCCTCCGCCGGATCAGTTAAGCCAAGAACTTTTTGGAGAGTGTTGTCCGTCGGACACAACTTGATGGTGCAGTTTATAAAATCTCTTTTGTCTTGTCATTCATCGTTAGTTAGATTTTCAGGCTTATCGTCCTTCTTCTTCAGCGCCTTCGCTGTCCCTTCCCACGTCAAAATATTCTTCACCCTCTCTTGCCAGAGAATAAAGTTTCCTTGTCCGTTAAACTGCTCAATGTTGAACGGCAGGTTCTTTAACGACGAAGATGCTATTAAAATATAGTTCTCAACCTGGCTCTGATACCACTTGTTAGAAAAGGAAGAGGACTCCTTTCCCGATTACTATGAAGACAGTAAAAAAATGAATAAAAATAAACAATGAACACATGATTTTTACGTGAAAAACCCTTCTCAAATAAGGAAAAAATTACGGGATAATCTGTCAACATAAACGAATTTCACTATCAGAGATTACAACTTACAATTTTAAACAAAATTGTATCTCTTAAGGAAACTGCACAACTAGATGTCAACTCCTGTTGACATCTGAGAAGTTGCCCTCTAATAATCTTCAAAAAATCGATTAATTAAACTTCGAGAAACTGATTAACATAGAACCGAAAATGTTAACCGCCAATCCGGTCAACTCTCAGTTGACCGCAAAATCGGTCAACTCTTAATTGATCGAAACTTTATTTATAGAACAGAGTATTCGTGCTCCGCCCAAGTTATTCAATCATGCTAAATTCTTTACGGGAGTGATCCCCAACAGACGCTTCAACGTAAGTTTTGGCGCCAAATCCAGCAGCCATCAATACCGGCGGGCAATAAAGTATTTAGCAAAATAAATCAATTGAACGATATAACCATAAGAAAATAAGATAATTAGAACTATTACCACAGATAAGTTACTTTAAGAAAATAAAAATTTTAATTTTTGGGATCATTATTATCATATTTATTCACCAATCAATGATGTATATAAATAAATTTATATACCTAAATTTATTATTGTTGAGCTTTCCATGTCACATTGAAATTGTTCGTCTTGAAAAAATAAAAAAATAAATTTTCTCTTTTCTCCTCATAATTTATAAAAATTTTATATAATTTTTATATATTCTAAAATTATTACTATGAATGTCATTTTATAAATGGAGATGACCATTTTTAAATGATCAAAATTTTTTCTCCTTTCACCCAAAAAATACGTATTAAAAAACATAATCATTCAGAAAATATATATCTTTTTTATCAAATGATACGTATTAAATAAGTATATATATCTTTTTAAAATTTTTTTTTTAATAAATATATAAATTAATAGATTATATTTATTTAATTAACTTAAATAAATTAATAATTCATAATACTTTATCATGTAAAATATATTTCTAACATTAATAAAGAATTTTATATAGAAAATTATTAACTATATAAAAATATAATTTTTTAAAATAAATATTTTTTAAACTTGATATTTATTTAAATTAAAAAATATATTTTTATAAAATAATTATAAGTCAAATCGAGTTAGATCGAATTTGATACTTTACATGTGATCATGCCTAACTCAAAAAATTAATTATGCCTAATTTTGTGACAATGTCCATACATGTTATTTTCATATCTTAATAAATCTTATAAAATTTTAAATTAATTAAATTAAAGCGATCAAATTATTTGACTTTAATCAGGTTTATATTATAAATATTTATAATAAACTTGAGAAAAGTCTATTATATTTATTATGTTGCATTTATTTATAAAAATACCTCTCTGACCGGATTAATCCATAGTAACGTGTAAATAGACTCTTAAGATTTTAGTTTCTCACCTTGTGAAATGCTCTTTCAGTTGTTTAATAAGTATTTATATTAGCTTTTTTGGTAAATCAGAAGTTTTTTTTATATATTTTTTTATTGAAATTAAATAATTAGAAATATATTTTAAAATTCTTTAAGTACTATTTTCAAATATTTAAATCTCAGAGGAAAATAGTTTTTAAAAATAACTTATCAAAATTATTTTTATTTGATTTTGAAAAATGAATTCAAACATTTAGTTCGAATTATAATTTATTGTAATTATTGAAACTATTCCCATTTTTTATTTGTATTAATTTATTAACTCTAAACTAAAAATTGAGAATCAAATTCAAAAACAAAAATAACAAATACTTTCTAAATATATTGAGATTTTTAAATACATTGAGATCATGCTTGGCAACGTACATAGAAATAATATATTTTTTTAAAAAAATTGAGATTAATTTTGATATTCTTTGACTTATGAAAATGACTGCCGCATATGACTTAAGGCGTAGACCAAGTATAATAGTAGGTCCCAATAGTTAAATAAATTATTAAATACATTTTACATATTTTTCAAGATTAAAAAATAATAGAAATTTATAAATGAGACTTATATAGTTTTTGCTCTCTTTTTTTTTTTTCATGTGCTTTGGGAGGAAGCTGTGAAACAAAATATACGTCTCTAATGTTAACTTTAATTTTAACTTCATAAAAAAACGTATTTTTTGAATTTTTTATTTCTTTAATGCTGTACCCAATTTTACAACTTAAATAAGGAAGCCAGACATTATTATTAATAAACCACTCACATTTGTATTTTTTAAATATCTAAATTATATTATCTATACTATTATTTTAAATTTAGACCTCTAATACAGCTTATATAATATATCAGACCATCTAATACTGATCTTCTATACTAATTAATAATATTTTTAGAAAGATTTTAACATATTTTGTTTAATCTACCCCTCGACGATCAAATCCAATTTATCATGTTATTGAATAATGGCTTTATCCGAAGCCATTTAAAATATTAAAAGAACCGTGTCAGGCCTAAATATGTTCAGACCCCACTCATTTGCAGCCAAAAGGGATCAGTTCTGATGAGTCAAAATGATGCCTAGTACGTGGTCTGCTGTCCTCTTTAACTAAGCATAGGTGCATGAGAAGGAATTCCTTCCCAAAGTGCCTGAAAACAGGAGGAAAATTTGGAATTGAGGAGACAATTCCTCATACCAGTTCTCTGGGTTTTATCTTTGCACAAGAACTTAATAGCCACCTGTCTGCACAATATGCGAGTGGGAATCATCACTTCCCTGGCGACATCTTTCATGTCGCTGTTCTATAACCATCATCTTTTAGCATACCAAACTCGCCCCAAAACATTCCATTACAAGACGATAATCTATTGGAATCGTATTCTCCTGGTTGCTTCATTCTTGGCACCCATCAATAAATCCTTTTTCAGTACAGATTAAAAGAAAACTTTAGAAGTCGGCTGGGGCAATGCAACCACAAATTATATACTGGCCAAGTTTTGAGGCAGTAGGTTTACAGAGGTTTCGTGATATGTTGTTATCAAGATTCATGTAATGGAATATTTCATTGATTTCTGATGATGTTGGGTGTGACAGAAGCTCGAGTGGTAAATTGACAGAATCCTGACGGACAAGGATGTGCGCCTAGCATCAAGTGGAATATTGTCAGAATCTAAGCACGCGAGGGAAGCAGGACGTGAGCTCGAGGGACAATGACAGAATTCAAGTGCTCAAACAATGGGACAGTAAATAGTTTTCATTCAATTTTTCATTCAGTAACGGGCAGTTATTAGGGTAAATATATAAAACGAAAGGGGTCGAAAACAGGTGATTATGCTAATGTGTTTGCTAAACTTCCTTGAGCCTCGTGGCTCTGAAGCTTGGAAGCCTTCCTAGTTTTTTTTTTGGCTCTTTCTTGATTTTGCTCTGCAATTGATTGGGTTTAGGGTCAACTATGTGATCCTATTTCATAGAATCATGTACTTGCTCTATTTGCTACGCTTGTGTAAGGATTTGGATTATATTTATATCAATAGTACATCTATATTATTGAGTTAATTGAGTCCTTTGGTCCATGAAGGGTTCACTTATTTTGACTATTAGTGGAACCTGCAACATATTACAATATCCATTAAAAACACATTTGGGGCTTGTGGGCATGCTTGGTTTATTGGCCCCCTACCTGTTTAACGGCTGGAAATCAATTTGTCACATTTACTTGCTAGTGTTTCCTTTTCTACTACTACTTGTTTCCATTCACCATTGAACTCCACCCTGCTCCTCTGATTTAGTGGTGAGACCAAGAGTGTCACACAAGAAAGCCTAACAGTTTCTTGCCACCGGCAAAAGGTTTTCCTATCCATGCAGAATTAAGACATTTGAGCCCATTGAAATATGCTTAGTTGATTCCACTTCTTATGAAGATCAAAAGCTAGATCATTGTGGTTGCCCCCAACTGCCATATTTCTGTAATCCCAGAACTAATTAATTCCATTGCATCCTCCAAAGAAGTCTCACTAGAGAAGGACAAGAAGGTGCATGTTAAATAAGTTCAAATCTTTTATCATCATACCAAGTTAGTGTCGTTTTATGTGAATACTGCAACAGGATTTATTGATACTGTTTTCTGTTATTTGGTTCAGCATTTATTTTCTGTTATACATTCTGAATTTTTTTGGTTTTTTTATCTGCTGCTCACATGTTCTTCCCTTTCGATTGGTTGTTCTCGTTGGGCTTTAACTGATCTGGTTGACTTTTTACTATAAATGTACTATGTGGTTGGACAAATAAAAAGAAAAAAAATATTTTCCTCCTGTCTCTATTCTTCTCTCTCCCCTGACTTATCTCTCTCTTTCCCTCTTTGCTTCTCAATCTCTCTCGAACTCTCCCTCAGCCTCTCTCTCTATCCCCTCTTTCTTTCTTTTTCCTCTGCCTGAACTCCCCTTCCCCTTCTCTGTTCTTTCCCTTCCCTCCACATCCTACTATTTGTGCGAGGCGCCGCAAGAGTACACGTAACATAAGTGCTCTGACTGAGACAACGGCAGAGGAGATGACGACCGAAGAACAAGCACTCGAAGCTACCGTTGCAAGGCTTTCGAAGGAGGTGAAGAATATCACCGCGACCATCCGGCGAAATGCATAAAGACTTGCCGTAATTACTTCCACAACCACGCATATCCAGCACTCTATTGCTAACATCATTCCATCACTCAACAGAATCGAGTTAAACCATACCTGGTCAACGAGCCCTCCACCATTCAAGGCATCTTCCACTGTTACTTTCCATCCTCCAACCCAACTAGACACCCAAATTGCTCTAAATCTCCACTTACCCTAACTTGAAATTCCTTCCTTCGCTGCGACCGTACAACCACATGCATCACCCGATTTTCAAATCGTTACTACCGTTCAGCTCCCAAATAACAGCACTGATGATACTAGATACTTGAATTTTCACCGCCTACCGCCCTCCAAGTAGCCAATACACACCCTGGAGGTACCACCGAGTTCACCTTCTCCCTCTATTTCTCCTCCAAAATTTCCTGCTGAACTGGCATTCTACCGTGAGCCCTTATTATTGAAGCTTGTGTCGTTGCTTGGAGCCATTGGTATGGCAACATTAGTGGAGGAAAACCTAGATGCGGGTTGACCCTATTCACCACGTCCCCCACATACCCAGCTACCCACCAACACCAACTCAGCTCTACCCAAAAACCCCTCTCCTAAAAGGCTGCCCCTACAGTTCTTCTATTTGATAGCCGATGATGACGGCTCTGTCCAGACTATAGCACAAATTGCCTTTCCCACTGAACCTGACTTTTCATCTGAATTTCTCCACCTCAACACATTTCGGTTTCTAGGAAAGAAATCCATTCCTCCATTGAGGGACAAATTTTGTTGGTATACTTGAGATGCAAAGTGTCTGATCCTGGTACCCAGTTCTCAACGCCAAGTAGCTACTGCTTCGATTGGGGTCACTAATTGGTCTGATTCTGATGCCAGGAAGCTGAAGGACCAGTGCTAATATCAGCTGTTGACATATTTTCTTTAAATGGACGCTCTGAAAAGATGGAGCTGCAGGCCGATGATGACATTGATTTGAAGGAGAAGGATGCAATATTTAATTACCGGAGGAAGTATCTGCTAACACAACAGGTTGCTTATCACACTTCACCTCATTTTCCTCTAGATGTAATTGAGAATATTTGAGATGGAGCCTCACTGTTATTCCAACAACTTGGCTTGTCTGATTTTTACTCGGATTAATGACATAAATTTGATCAATGGGATGGAGCAAACCAGTTTCTTATTTCAGCAAGCTTCAGAGGTTGGATTTTCACATCAAAAATTACTAAGAAGAATTATTCAGCATACTTGTGTGCGGTTCCCTAGTCTTGCATCCTATGTTGAGGAATCACATTTCTTGCTTGGAAAATTTTCGGAGGAAAAACTTCGGAGAGACAAGTATCTCTGATGAGTGGAACAAATGTTTGGCTCAACTTGAAGGCATTTAATGATCTTGAAGTGATACCTTGTTTGCTTGCCCCAACATATTCATCTTACACGCAAAAGGGTAGCAAGGAAGTTGATGTGAGCTCTAGATCGGTATGGTCCTTACCGTACTCTCTTGTGCTGAGGTAGACAACAGAGGAAGTTCTAGCAGCATGCATAGAGGCAATTGAACCTTCTCGAACTGCACTGACTTCTCACTTAAGGAAACAAGTGATGGATAAACTTACGGTTGGCTTGCAAAGGCATGATTGGCTTACTAGGTTTGATATATCTGATGAATAACCTGTAAGATACTCTTTAAGGGAATGGGTCAAGCTAGCCAAGGAAGTTCAGACTACAGTTTTTATTGCAGTACAGGGAGGGATTGGTGAAGATGGTACACTTCAGTCCTTTCCGGAGGCTGCAGGAATTCCCTGTACAGGGCCTGGTGCAGTAGCTTCCAGCATGTGTATGGACAAAGTCACAACATCACTTGCTCTTAAGCATCTTGCAGACTCTAGGGTACTTCCCATAAACAAATAGGTGCGCCGAAAGGGGGATCTTATTTCTATGTCCATTTCAGAAAGTTGGCACAAGCTGACCTCAAAGCTTCAGTGTGAAACTTTGTGTTAACCCTACAAGAGATGGATTCTCTGGTGGGGTTGCAAGGTTATGCTCTATGGAGGACTTGGGAATTTATGTGAGGGCATGGGAGGACTGCCCTTTACTAATTCATCCTAACAGCTTTTTGAAGGCGCATGGACCAATTGAGATGCCAAATCCTCCTCCCGAGGTTTTGATATTGGAACCGTTTATTGATACCGATGAGATTAAGGTTTTATCTAATATACATCAACTTACGTGGAAAGGGCGAAGTAGATGGATTGAAGTAACTATTGGTGTAATCAGAAAACGCAGATCAATACATTTGTTGAGCCCTAGTATCATTGTCAAGAACTGGCAATTGTTCTTATGTGTTGTTGGTTTGTGGGCTGGACTTATTATTGGCTTTGTCACTAAATACCACACTAGCAACACATTCAGCACTGTGCAAGATGTTTCCGATTCTTGCCAAATTGGAGCTACTACTAACGTTATTTTTGGCCTTGTCCTGGGCTATCAGCCAGTCATTATATGATTGCTGTCAGCATTTACATTAGTTTCACCTTTACTTCGACAAATGATGTTGCCGTTGCTACCCTTGGCATACTTAGCACAATTGCTACTAGGTTAGCTATTGATACATATGGTCCTATCAGCAACAATGCTGGTGGCATTGCTGTGATGATTGGCATGAGCCATAGAATCCGCAAGAGGACTGATGCCCTTGATGTTGTCGAAAACACCACCTCCAGTATTGGCAATGGATTTGCCATCAATTCTGCAACTTCCGTGTCTCTTGTTCTCTTTGGTGCCTTTGTGAGCCACACATCTATTTCTCCAGCAGATGTTTTGAGTTCACAAGTTTTCATCATTTTGATTATGCGGGCGATGCTTCCATATGGGTTCTCAGCCATGACAATGAAGAGCATTGGAAGTGCTGCCCTGAAGATGGTTGAAGAAGTCCGCAGGCAATTTAACACTTCATCCGGATTTTCCGTCATTCAACTTTAAGGACAAGGTTTTCTTAATGGAGAGAGAAATGTTACGGGATTTATTGATACTATCTTCTATTTATTGGTTCAGTATTTATTTTGTTACACATTCTGAATTTTTTTGGTTTTTTTATCTGCTACTCGCATGTTCTTTCCTTTCGGTTGGCTGCTCTCGTTGGGCTCTAACAATGTGGTTAACTTTTTAATATAAATGTACTGTGCGGTTGGACGAATGAAAAGAAAAAAAGATATTTTCCTCCGGTCTCTATTCTTCTTCTCTCCCCCTGACTTATCTCTCTCTTTCCCTCTCTGCTTCTCGATCTGTCTCAAACTCTCTCTCTCCCCTCTTCCCTTCATCTTCCTCTGCTTAAACTCCCCCCCCCCTTCTCTGTTCTTTCCCTTTCCTCTACGTCCTGCTATTTGTGAGAGGCGCCGCAAGAGTGCCCGTAACACATACTCCCAAATCAATTCCGCTCTGGTTCTCCAAGGCAAGTGTATATTTTGGCTGGATGTATTCTTAGTCCTCTGAGTTCTAGAAAGATGAAGATAAGTAGAACATTTGCAGTGTAATCATCTTCTTATGTAAGGGTGCACTATGCATTCAAGGACCAGCCAGAATCATATAGCTTCAATGGCCTGAGCAGAGAAGGAGATGATTTGGAGCATTGGGGGATCTTGATACGAAGAGAAAGAAGAGGGTGGCGTCCTATAATAAGTACACTATGGAAGGTAGGATTTATTCATCGTCTCAGAAAAGGCTGAAGTGGGTTAAGAGCAAGTTTACAGGTGACTATCTTGATGTATAAACTGAACTGTTTTGAAAATTTTCTTGCTGAAGGATTAAAGAAAGGTTTGAACGAAGTGTTTGACACTGTTTTGATGTTATCAAATGCTAATGCATTGCCTTGTGCAGGAGCTGTGTTACCATGAATGTGTTGTGCCGACGGGTTCTTGGTTAGTTTTTGATGAGTTCAACGGGAATTAGAGTGACGCCTTTGCTATCAATTACAGGAACACACTTGTCTATCTTGCTTCTCTCGCCCTCTCACTCTTGCTGGCGATGCTTCATGCTGGATCACGAAAACAATTCAGCTTCATATGTGATCCATATTCAACTTCCTATCGGATGCTCACCAACCCGAAGAAATTGAATATTTTCCAATCAATCATATTCTTATCACAATCATTCATATGATATTCAATTTTAGAGTAATCTACATCACTGAACTTCAAATCCATTCCAACCATGTACGAAGGAAATATGCCTCTTTGGCATAGAAAGAGGGGCATGCCATGCCAGCATTCTTATGAAAGAACAAAAACCATTGAGGCAAAAGTGAGCTTGCCCATGAAAATATAATATGCAGAGCAATTAGCTTGGTAGAAATTAAGAGAAACCAAAAGGAACAAGGTGGAGTTTGTATCAAATCATGATAAAATTTTATTCAACTTCTTCTCCTACTTCATGATAAACAAAACAAAAGTTTATCCAACTTTATAAGTTTGCACCGCTTTGATATTCGGTAGTTCTCATTGCAGAAATTTAAACTAAACACAATGTAATGGGTAACACTTACCTAAGCTTGCGAGCCCAAGCGGTCCAACCCTTCGCGAGCCGTTTCGCAGTTTGGGTCGACCTTCAAAGCCTCCTCGAACGCGGCCTTAGCTTCTTCTCTCATCGCCTTGGCCTCGCGGCACTGTCCGAGCAGGCACCATGCCTTGGTGTTCTTTGGCCGCAGCCTCACCGCCTCCAACAAATCCTCCTCAACCGCCGACGAGTCAACCCCTCCTGAGTCATCCAGCCGCCGCCCGATTCTACTCACCTCGAGTCTCAACTCAGCCCTCTTGAAGAGCGCGTCGGCCCGCTCCTCATCCGACAGAGACTTGATGGCGAGCGGTGAGAGGGCGGCGTCAATCGAGCTGAGCGCGGAGGTCTTGAAGCCTTGGAAATCAAGAGCTAGGGCTTTCAGGATGTGAGTGACGGCGTCAGAAGGGTCAAGATCTATGCCGGCTTCTGCCTCGGTTTCGGCGGCTTTCGCGAGGGTGAGATCGTTGGATGATTTGGCTTGAGCTAAGAGCTGAGCGCCTCGGACGAAACGGCGCTTGGCTTCGTACTTGGATCTGTTTCTTCTGAAATGGAGGTTTATGAAGAATTTTTTCGGCACGTCGTGCATCCATAGAAACATGAATACAAAAGACAGTATCATTGCCACTTGAAGGAGGATGTCAAACCACATCTTTTTCTCTTTCTTTCTCGATCTTGAAAAAAATCTAAATGCCGATTGGTTCAGAAACAGCTAGAAATCACGGAGTCTTAGAGTAAAAAACATCCGATTTCCGAAGCAAGGCAAAGAATTAGAAACAAACCAATTAATTTCTGAAACTAGTCAATTGAAAGTACAAACGAGGAAATCTGAGCTATCTTTTCTACCCTCAACACTCTGAACGGAATGCCGTCGTTCGAAATTATTGGGATTCGACGTCTAACTTCACCCACAATCCAATACGTTAAAAAATTTAAAATTTTCTTCAATCGATAACCATTAATTTAGTTAGCACGATCCAAAAATAATAATAATTTTAATATAGAAACTCATTAAGTTAAAAAAAAATTATATGACAAACTATATATAAGATTTTTATTATATAAAATCAGTTACAAAATTTTTGAGACAAAATATCTATTATATACTTGAGGCAAAATAAGAAAAATAATCTTCAATGTAAGGAAACGCTCATTCCCTCTTATCTTTTTAATTTTTTTCTCTCATTCTTCTCACCGGTAGTCCACTCAACTCACTTTGATTTTACAAATGTGGCAATAGACGGTGAACAACAATAGTTACCTTCCGCACTCCTGCTTTGTTTCGCTCTCCTTTCACGTTTTACCACAGTAACTATTGCCACTTCTACTTCCGTCTACCGCTCCCGCGACCGCTGTTGCAGCCGTTACAACTTTCGCTTGTAACCCACACTTTGCCACTTGTCTCTTGCTCTTCTGTCAGTTTAAAGCACCAAATGTGCTATCACGAACTCGAACTAAGTATGTCAATTTAAATAATTAATTATAATTTCTAAACTCTAAAATCTCAAACAATTTTAAACAAATAATACTAAGTCCCAAATTTCGGGTGCGACATACCAAAATATACAATCAAAAAAATTAAAATCCTCACAGGACCTAATCGAACAACCGTTCGAACAATATTAATGTGACCTGCTCTACAATCATCACAAGAGAGGTAATAATCCGACCCAAAATTATAATCAAATATAACATAATATTCAACTATTC
>JAOVVI020014871.1:0-11370 GCA_028571085.2 Nepenthes alata | reverse complement strand
CTAAAAATACAAATCTAATAATTAGTGAATTGGGCATAAAAGTAAACTTCCCCTAATCATACCTTTTTTATCTTTGATGCATTGATTGAAGCCTTGGGATTTTTAAATATATCAATAATTTAATGACACAATATAGAATTTCTATCTTCCCCTTATTAGAAATTATTTATAGGTTTGAGAAAAATAATGACTTTTTTCAACATATTTTGAGAAAAAAAATCTGTTTAAATTTATAGGTTTTCTAGTGGCAAACTATTTTTATTATTTTAATTTTCACTTAGCCTTAAAAATTCAAAAATCACCAAAAAAGTGATTATTAAAAAAAAATCTCTAAAGTTAAAATTGAATTCCCAAAAAAGAAAAAAAAAAGAAACTTACAATCAAATCAAAATACGAGTAGCTATTTTTAATAGTTTCCCTTCGCCGTCCAAATAATCTTTCTCTCATGCAATCGTTATCCCTCCCTCGTAGGGTTCACCATCCAAAGTCCTTCTGACTTGAACCCATTTGTACAACCATACAGAAACCCATCAAGGAAACTAGGAGGATAAATAAAATCTATGATACCCAATCATGAATTTGCTTGTCTGATTGTGTGACATGTACAGATCGTCTTCCTCGAAACCCAATATTCCAGCTTCGAGGGTTTTGGATACCTTTCTCTCTCAGCGGTTTCTTCGTTTACGCGTTTGCCATAGCCATTTGTTTGTGTTTTTCTTTTTTGAATTTTCAGGAATCGGAGTTCTTAAAGTTTGTAATTTGCAGAGTCTCGTAGTGGTTGTTTGTTTATTTGTTGCTTTCCTGTTGAGGATATAGTTAGGGAAACATCAAATATGGATGAATTTGAGGCTGGGAGTAGTATTCAAGAGACTCCCAAACTTCAAGACGCGAAGGGTTTTGGTGAAAATTCTGCAGGTTTGTTTGACTCGTAGCTTGATCTGTACTATGAGCTGCGTCCTTTTCCTTGCTATTTGAAATTTCTTTCGAGTGTGCGTCTGATATGATAATCAACACTCTGTCCGTTTTGTCGGAAGATGAATGATTTATGGCAACCGTTATACGAAGACAAATTCGTGTCTGTTCATTCAGAAGTGATTTTTTTTAACATATTCTCTCTCTCTCTCTCTTTCTCTTTCTATGGTTTCCTCGTCAATCACGATTAGGTCTACTGTTTGATTGTAATTTGAAAGATTTTTTGTGTTCATATTTAGTTTGACTTTGGCTTAAGGGTGTGTCCGTGAGAAAATGATACAAAATGCTGCTTATCTTTTTTCAGCAGTTTTGTGGTGGTTGATTGTGGGACGTTAATACTGGTGTGTGTAAAAGCTTGTATTTAGCTGTTTATTGTCTATTCTTGTTTCAAAAAATGTATAACAAGTCAAAGTATCCATTTCCGTTGACAATTTCTCGTTGGTAAGCTTAAATATCAAGGCTTCATATTTTCCTATGTGCATTGCTCAGGTATGTTTTATATAATTTGCTTGAATTACATGGTGTCTAGGTTAATTTTACTTCGACCTTTGTTCTCAGCTGAAAATGTGGTATTTTAACTGTGATTTTATCGCTGTAAATACTGAAGTGCTCAGTTGCAGTAGTTACACGAGTCTTCATTCCGTTTCTCTTCTCTGTCATAATTCTGGATTTTGTTTGAATATGTCTATTTTGTGTATAAGATTCATGTATCAACCGGGTAATACTTATAATATTAACTGCTCTTCTCAGCAAGCAGTTTTGCTCATAACCTTAAGTAAAGTCATGATTGTGACAATATTGTTTTCATCCTCCTCCTTTGCACATCATTGTTAATTGGCATGTAATGCCTATTTGCCTGCCAGAGTCATTGTAAACAACTTATGTTTTCTTCTATTCATGCCTTTTATGATACCTAAGGATATTGATTGATATGCTTCCATATGTTGTTGGCTCTATATTGCAGGTGATGCAGTATTTGATGCATCACAGTATGCATTCTTTGGTAATGACGTTGTTGAGGAAGTTGAATTGGGGGGATTAGGGGATGGAGAGGAGGAAATCCCTGACATTGGATTTGAGGATGAAAGATATCTATTGGATGAAGAAGAGGTCTGTCCCAAGTAGTTATATGCATTTTGTCAGGACTTTATGCATCTGCAAGTTTCTGTTCATGTTTGTTAATCTGCTATCACAAGGTTGAAAAGGATGTGCTTGGCCAAAATATTGAGTAATCATGTGGAATTTAACTTCTATGTTCCATAAGATAAAGATTCTCGGAAGCATGTTTTTATCAAGTCATAGTTGTTAAAGTTGCTCATTTTCTGTGGAACAGCAATTTGGATCGCAAGTTATAGACTATTGTGTGAATTTGCTCTGAATCGAGTAGTTCGCATTGTGGTCCCTGAAATTGGAGACCCCTAAAGTTGGAGAACCCAAAATCATATTATCAACTAAACAAGGGTTGGAACCGGATTCTGAGTTAGATACTATAACCCTAAATCGAGATAAAAAAAAATGTAAAAACACCGAGTTTGAAATCAATAGATTGTGACCTAATGGAATTGTACCTGAAGTTGTACTATCACTGGCTAGTCTACTCTCATTTTCTCGCTGGTTTCTTAAAGATTTGGTTTGGGTTATTTCCATAACCACATTGGTACTTTGGGCAGGAGTCTCACTCATAGCTGACTTTCTAACATTTTTTGCAAAGAAAGAGGTATTAGTCATCTTGTGAAGGTGAAAGTGAAAGTTAAATTATGGTGCCAATTTCAGTAGAGAAAGATGGAGTTTGATTTTCTGGGAAGAAAAATCTAGATGCAATATATAGATAGACAAATGGACGGATGGCACAAAGAGAGAGAGAGAGAGAGTGGAGTGAGATGGTATCTTAAATAGTAGCCATTTTTCTAGCAAATGTTGAAATCATGTTTTGCTTTTACTATGTTTCCAAACTATGTCATCCTGGTTTTTCCTTTTAATTTCCAAAGTCCCTCTATATACTTCGATAGCATATTCCTTTCCAAAAAAAGAGAGATGCCCAATTTGTAGTTACTAAAGATTAGATAATTGGGTATTTCAACAGATTGAAAGTTGTAGGAAAGCTTATAACTAGAACACGTTTAAGCTGGAAATGTCTATCTAAAATAATTAAAGTAATTGTGATAGAAAATTTCCGCATTAAGTAGATTCTCTGCAGATTTTTTTTTTTTAATTTTTCCGGAGGGGTGGGTGGAACGTTCAAAAATTCCTAATTATTTAAGAACTAACTGATCATTCCAAGAAAGTAATTTCATGGTTGTGTTTTGTGACCCAAAATAGTGAACCATCAAGCCTCCTCACACCACATGCCAAGCAAAATGGCACACGATGCATGCATAATCTTTTTGGAAGAGATTAGCACCCTAGGTAACTGTGTTTGAATTGTTAAATATCAAGTTTAAGATGCAAAAACCCGTCTTCTAATACTTTTTTGTCTTTGGGATTACGAGTATGGGAGGAAGCTAAGAACTGCCTTTTTTCCCCCACATCTTATCTCTCCTAATCATTAGTCAGAAGTCAGAACATTTATCAGCTTGTTATATGTATTAAATATCACTTATTTGATTAATTTCCTTTTTTCTTTGTCCATGTAGTTTGACATTTTAAAGGTGGCCAATAATATTTTTAATCCATGGAGAGACTTGGTGACAAATTCTATCTTTGGCATAATGTACATTTTTATGGCTTAAAACTGTGCTTAAGAGATAGAAGTGTTTGTATTTTGTGTCATGTTGATGTGTTTGAGTTGAACTTCATGCTTGTACGAGGACACAAGCATGCTTGTCCATTCATCCGTGTTCTCATTAATGCAAAGAAGCTACAAGCTGATGCCTTATTTGATATTTGAAGTGTTTGCTTTGTTGGAAAATGAAATTATATATGAACCGGTAGCTTTGGTCAGCAGAAGTCTGATAGTGCAATGTGCTTTTGGAGGACCAGATTGTCTTAAATGTCTTGGCTTTTTGGACATTTGCAGGGTGGTCTAGGATCTTTATGTGACGTGGATGATCTTGCAAGTACTTTTTCAAAGGTCAGTTTTTTAAACATGCTGATGCTATACCACTACGGGAAAAATAGAATATGAGCTTAAATATGCAGCATTTCTAAGTTTAACATTCAGCATATCTATTTGCTACAGAATAGAAGAAATATAGTGTCAGTAGATACTTGATATTATGATTTTTTAAAAAAATTTATATAGTTTCTGTAATATAGGGATGTAATCTGGCAGGTCATTTTGTAAAATAAGTTGAAGCAATAAAATTCTGCATGCAAAATAAACTGAGCTATTTGTTTTCCTCCTGATTAAGTTTGGGGCGGTACTGTTGGGAGTATTTTCCTTTGCTGCCTAGTCCCCATAAACATGTGGTGACATATGTTTGCAGAAAAACCCATTGGGGGTTTGGAATATCGGCTTTCAATATAATTGCTGCAAAGAGAATTAGAGTGAGGGAAGGAAGACGTGAGTGCAATTGTTAACAAAGTAAGAGAGAAAGCAGACAGAAACAGAGATGAATCTAGGCATGCAAGATTTTATATCTGTTGCAAATTCTAGAAAATTCTTGAATTCAACCTTTTGTAGTGATTGCAGGTGAAAAGTGTTCTCATTCTATAGACATGAAAATTTTGTTGGCCAAGTAACCGTTCTTTAAAAAATTTTTTGAACATAGTAGTTAGAATATAGTAAAGAATTTGTTCATGGCGAAGAGTCTCCTCAACAAACAAAATAGCCGTTGTGGTTGCAGTTGCAGTTTCAGTTGCAGGGTCTCTTGGAGGTTATATAATGCTTTCCAGTCATTCGTAGTTTCTTTTGTAGGGCTATAATTGTTATTTTAAAGCTTCGATTTCCAACAATTTAACCAAAATTCACAACAATAATAATTGGAATAGTCTTTTAGGAATATCTAGGTAAACATAGTTACAATGTGATTTTGTCATAGTCATCTAAAAGAGTTTTTGTATTGCATAAAAAAAGCGTGCTAACATCATTGAATATAAACAAATACATTCTAAACCCAAATACAACTTCTGAATTATTGCGTAATTGTTTCATTGCCACTTAACAGCTGATGTGATTATATAACAGCCGTATGAATTGATATGGACAATTTTAGGATTTGAACATCATGTCTGCTTTGTAGGATATCAGATGTCTCAAAATCGGATGTGTCAGCGAATACTTTGTTCCAAATCTGAAGTTTGCTCTGAAGCCTTGTGCTTGTCTTCCAGCTCAAGGGTCGGGGCGAATTTTGATCTGTTACCCCTCCCGTGGAAATCATTGGATTCACATGATCGGAGTAGAACTCTTTAACCATGAACCTAACTGCCCTCAAGTAGCCCCTACAGCAGCGCTGTAGTTTCCCCTACAACAGTGCTGCACTTGGGTGCGTAATAATATTTAAAACAAAATTTCCATTGTTATGGACAGAAATTTTGTACTTTCTGGATCAATCAGGAATACAAGTTAGAAAACTATTTTGTAACTATTACTATATTACCTATGGGAGTCAACAAATTAATGTGATGTTGCCCAGCTGTGGCCACCCACAACCAATGCCCTGTTGCATGCGTATGTTTCCCTCCATTCCCCTCCTCCAAGTTTACATAGCCAAAAGAAAATGATTTACTCAAAATTTAAAATAGAACTGCTGGAAATTATCATTATGCCTTTGCCTAACAATAGCTTAAGAGAAACTCAAGCTTGTAAACTTCTTTTCTGTTTTCATCTAGGATGCAATTTTTTCTTCCTTATCTCTAGGAGGATGGGTATTGCAATAGCTTTCAATAATTTAAAATCTTAAGGGCCTGTGTAGAGATGTGATCAACTTAATAGACTATTAAATAAGTCATAAAACTTTCCTACAATGTTTTGGTGATCAGTAAGTGAGCATTAATAATTGAAAAAGGATGCCAAGAAAGTTACAACAGTTACAAACAGAAGAAAGAAACACTAAGGGTTTAAATCACCAACATAATCTAACGTCAAATATGGTGAAGAGGGATTACAACTCTTTGCTCCAAAAGAATAAGGTGTTGAACCATAAAGATGATAACTCTATATCGGTATTTTCCTTGTTTTCAAAAGCCCTATTATTCCTTTCTCACCAAAACAACAGCCTAATGAATGCACCTCCAAGCCTTCTTCCATTGTTTCGTATCAAATTTACATTTTTATTGATCACTGGAAAATTCTTAATATTTCTTTATATATGAGAGATGTATGTTATATATTTGTTTCTTGATGAGTTTTATGAGAAATGAGTTATGTTGATTAATTATTTTCAGTATCTTTCTGAAGCATGTATTTTGTATTTTATAATTTGGTTCCACTCCTCTGGGTTGCTGGACATGAATGATGCATTCTTGGCAATTATATGAATGATGCATTTTTTTGCAATTATACGAATGATGCATCCTTGGCAAATATGCTGATTAATTATTTGCAGCATTGTTGTGAAGCATGTGTTTTTTTAATTTTTAATTAGGTTCCACACTTTGGGCGAATGGTCTTGGATGATTCGTCCTTGGCTATTATATATAAGGATTTGTTTACTCCCTAGTCATACTTATTAACGGAAAAAAATATGAAAACAAATAGAGATGAGTATTGCTGAAACTGCTGATACATTGTTGAATTGGAATAAGTTGTTGAATTGAAATAAGTTGGAACAAATTGCTGAACTGAAGTCATTTAAATATTGTTCATAGATAAGCAAATCAAGGATAGACCTGTGCTGGGTTGTCTCATTGTCTGCTGCCTTGCTTAGGTGAATGACCTAATCAGGATCTTACCATTCCACCATCCTGTCCTATCTTATGTGTTATAGGCAATATCTCTATAGGATTTAGTATGACTTACTTGCCAAAAAAATAGTTAACTTACCAAATATAAGATTTAGTATGAAATTGTTGGAAACCACGCAGAACGATAAATTTTATTTTGACTGACACACAACTTTCCATACGTGATATGGATTGCTGTGATTCTTGCTTCATTATAAAGAGCTCTCTCTAATATAGAATGAGAGTTATGTGTACTATTTTTTTTTCTTACTGGATTGGCATAACTGAAGTTGGGATGCAATGTAGAGAGAATAAATGCTATAAAGCTATTGAGAGAAAGCTAATTATGCTAAAATGACCTATTTATGGTAAGCTGCTTGTTAGCCCACATTGCTGAAAAGATGAGCAGTGCTAAACAAGAATGAGGCTGAAGCTCTTGAAGTTGGCTATGCCAAGCTCGTTGCAGTGAGTTGGCATCTTACAAATTATTCCTCAAGGTCTGATCAAGTGGGCAATGAAAGAAAAAGTGCCCATCTGTTATATTATATTCTATTTCGCATTACAGATTGCAGGATTGTCTTATTAGGTTTTCTAATCTTCACCATATCTTTCATTGGTGTTTTGCAGCTTCTTTAAGAATATTTAACAATCGAAGAACTTTCATATGCTCATTATGGAAGAAATTTTGCCTTTCTTTGAGGTGTTTCATTTATTTGTATTTATTAACAACATTAATTTTTCAGAACTTGGCACTTTCTTTTGTGCTTTGTTGTATAATAGAGTTTCTATTGCCGACTTTTTTCCTCTGTATTTTTGCTGTACGGAACATGTTGGTAATGATCGGTGTGAATTTTGCAAGTGCTAGAGGTATTACCTTCTCAATGGCTCATGATATTTGATTGTTATTACATCAAGGAGGGTTCCAGTTGGAATGCAAGGATGTAGGCAAAGATCATATTGTAGCTTGCTGATGATTATTTTGCATCCTAAACAGTGATCATAATTGTAACATGTTCTTGATGGATAAATTATTTAATCTGAATTACCTGTTTCATTGCAGTTAAACAAGGTAGTTAGTGGACCAAGAGGTGCAGGATTTATTGGTGATAGGGGATCCAGGGAAAGTGAGTACGCAAGAAGCATGTTTCTTGTTTTGATTTTGTTATTGAAATTTGGTTTGATGCAGTCGTCAGTTTTTTTATTATTGTTACCATGATTCCCAATATGTAAGTAGTAGTACTTGATAAGTTCCTTTTTTACAGCTGATGCATATTTAACAGCATCAAAAAGGTTCTGTATATAATGCAATGGAGGTCATGCTTTCAAACCTTTGATTTTCTTGTGTGCCTAGTACCTGCCTTTCCTCCCCCTCTGCATGGGAAAAGAGGAATAAAGAATGTCAGAAAGAAATTTTGAACTATACTACTGGCCATTTTTACCATTTATGGTGCAAAAAGCTTTAAAATTGATGAGCGGGCACTGATGCACAACCTTTCACATTTAAGTAACTTGCGCCCATATGCCATTTAAGGCCTGAATGAAAACATTTATTCTAAAGAATAATGTTGGATGCTTCAGAAATAGTGGCATTTTGCTTTTGCAGCATCTTTTAGAGTAGTTCTACACTTCCATCTTCAGAACCTGAACAAAATATTGCTGGACAGACACTCAAATTTTCAACTAACTGCTATTATTCATTGTAATCCCTGGTCTTTTTGGAACAACTTAAGGAGGTCTTACCTGCTGAGGTAATTGAAACCTCTTGGTGTCCTTTTTTTTTTTGAAAAGTTTAGGATGTCAATTAATGTGCTCCAAACTCTCAGCTCCTTGCTTGCTATTCTGTGTATTACTCTCATTTGATTAACTTGTTACCCATTTTCACTTATATATTGACCACTAATGCCCTTTTGTGTAATTTTTAAAATGCAAGATACTACTGTACATTTTTTTTTCAATAAAACTTTTTTTTATTTTTATTTTGTTTTTAGTGGGATGTTAGCTTTCATAGCAGTGCAAACAGAAATGAGAAGGTACTGGACCAATGTGTGGTATTTGATTGATCACCAGCCTGCTTATGAACATTAACCTTGGTTCGATTCTTTAACATGTATATACTAGGCAGATATATGATGGATAGTTAATATCTATAGTTTATAATATATTGTTGTGCAATGTATTCATATATTTATTTTGGATTTGGAATTAAATGAATTTGATGACATTGTCTTTGCTGAATGATTTTCTTCTCATATGGGCACTTTTGTCAACAAGTCATAGTTCACTTTTTGATTTGATATTAGCTGATTTGGCCATCCAATCTCTTTTAGTTTCCACTTTCTAGCTGTACATAGATTAAAATTAGAATAATTCCATGATAGTACATCTTACATTCACTACAATAAGATGTCGATGAGGTGACAAACTTGATGAAATTTGATTTTAGTGAAGGTTAAGGAATGCTTTCAGACTCTGTGGAATGCAGAATGCGAAGAATGGTTAGAGAAATGCAATAATTTTATTTCTTTTCACCTTTTCCATGATTGCTATTAGTTTTGCTCTGTTTGGAAATATCTCTTAATATCTATAGATCCCTTTTTTAAGTGTAGATATTGTGTGTCATTAAGGATCTTTATTTAAGAAATGTATCTCTTTGGGAAAGCTGTTTCAAGGATTAATTGTCAAAAAACATTATAATTACATTGTGGTTTCATTATTTGTTCAGATTCAATTTGAACTGCTTTCTGTGTCTTATGGTACTGACAGACATGGCGGTGCTGGGCCCGACACTGGAGTACTAGGAGTGACACTCGCGGTGATGGGCGCGACACTGGAGGTGCTTGGAAAGACACTCGGGGTGCTGGGCGCAACATTGGAGGTGCTGGGAGCGACACTAGTGGAGCTGGATGCCACACTGGACGTGCTAGGAGCAACACTCACGGTGCTGGGCGCGACACTGGACGTGCTGGAAGTGACACTCACGGTGCTGGGCGCAACACCGGAGGTGCTGGGTGTGACACTGGTGTTGCTGGGCGTGACACAGGTGGTGCTGGGAGCGACACTCGCGGTGCTGGCCACGACACTGGAGGTGCTAGGTGCGACACTGACGTTGCTAGGCGCGACGCTGGAGGTGCTAGGAGTGACACTCGATGTGCTGGGTGCGACACTGGTGGTACTGGGAGCGTCACTCGCGGTGTTGGGTGTGACACTGGATGTTCTGGGACCGACAGTCGTGGTGCTGGGTGCGATATTGGAGGTGATGGGAGCGACACTCGCGGTGCTGGGTGCGACAAAGGAGGTGAAGAGAGTGACACTCGCGGTGTTGGGCGTGACACAGGAGGTGCTGGGTGTGACACTTGCGTTGCTGGGGGCGACACTGGAGGTTTTGGGAGTGACATTCGTGGTGTTGGGCGCGACACTGGAGTTACTGGGAGCACAACTGGCGGTGCTAGGCACGGCACTGGAGGTGATGGGACCGACACTTGCGGTGCTAGGTGAGACACTAGGGTTGCTAGGAGCAACACTGGAGGTCCTGGGAGTGACACTGGAGGTGCTGAGCGCCACACAGGAGGTGCTGGGAGCGACACTGGCGGTGATGGGCCCGACACTGGTGTAATAGGTTTGACACTTGCGGTGATGGGCACGACACTGGAGGTGCTGGGAGCGACACACGCGGTGCTTGGCGCGACACTGGAGGTGCTGGGAGCCACACTCGCTGTGCTAGGCGCAACACTGGAGGTGATGGGAGCGACACTCGCGGTGCTGGGAGAGACACTGGAAGTGATGGGAGCGACACTTGCGGTGCTGGGAGAGACACTCACGGTGCTGGGAGAGACCCTTGCGGTGCTTGGCGCGACACTGGAGGTGCTGGGCACAGCACTAGCGTTGCTGGGCACGGCACTAGTGGTGCTGGGAGCGACACTCGGGTCTCGGTGCAACACTTGAGATGCTGGGAGCGACACTCGCGTTGCTGGTCGTGACACTGGAGGTGCTGGGAGCGACACTAATGGTGTTGGGCGTGACACTGGAGGTTATGGGAGTGACACTCACGGTGTTGGACGCAACACAGGAGGTGCTGGGTGGGACGCTGGCATTGCTGGGCGTGACACTTGAGGTGCTGGGAGTGACACTTGCGGTGCTGGGCGCAACACTGGAGGTGCTGGCTGTGACACTGATGTTGCTGGGCGGGACACTGGAGGTGTCAGGAGCGACACTCGGGGTGCTGTCGATGACACTGGAGGTGCTAGGAGCGACCCTTGGGGTGCTTAGCGCAACACTAGATGTGCTGGGACTGACACTTGCGTTGCTGGGTGCGACACTTGTGGTTCTGTGAGCGACACTGGCCATGCTCGGTGCGACACCGAAGGTGCTAGGAGCGACACTCGTGGTGCTGGGCGCGACACTAGAGGTTCTGGGAGCTACACTAGCGGTGCTGGGTACGACACTTGAAGTGATGGTAGCGACACTCGCGGTGCTTGGCCCGACACTGGAGGTGCTGGGTACAACACGAGCGTTACTGGGCGCGGCACTAGTGGTGCTGGGAGCGACACTCGGGGTGCATGGTGCGACACTTGAGGT